>JAWWMW010001969.1:56806-82781 GCA_035048345.1 Echeveria elegans
TCCTCATGAGAAAGTTGTAAGGAAAATTTGATCTCAATTTGTCTATTTTTTGCATTTTTCCCTTACAACCAAACACATAATTTCATTTTCACTCAATTTTTTCTTTCCTCTTCTTTTTCCTCGCAACCAAACGGAGCCTTTAACTTCGTTGAAAGGTTAGATATTCATGGAAACTGATCAGAAACTTCACGAAACTAAAGATGATTGTCACCTCAAGACAGACAAGTATGCTCCCCGGTAGAGGTGGCAAAAATGATGGATTGAGTGGATTATGACTGAATTTTAAACGGATTAGATTTTAAATGGTATAGATCATTTAATCCATTTAGTGTAAATGGATTAAATAAATTGGACCATTTAATCTAATGGATTAAACGGATTAACTTAAAATTCCTTAAATGATTTCTTAAATTCATTTAGTCCAACAGATTTCATTAATCATTTTACACATGATTTTTTAATCTTCTATTTATAGATAGGCTGGTCGGCACCTCCAATATCATTGGGTTTTAAGACTGCAATTCTATTGGATTTACGTTCCATTTTATTTTATACTCCTTTCGAACTCATCGGTTGAGAAAATGCTAAAGGAAGCTTTGGTTTCTCATACGCCAATTATCAACATTTTTCTAGGTGTGCCACTAAGGAATGACACTTGGACCTGTCGCTCCGTCGACCCGTGTCGCTCCACTCCGCCCCGCAAGTTAAATGGGACAGGGCGGGTCTGCTCCGCCCGTGATTAACACTAATTAATCCATAATGAATCCTAATTAATTTCTAATTAATCCTAATTAACTTTAATTAATTACGGATCGGGGCGGATCGGGTCCAATTTGCCTTAATTAGGGGCGGGTCGGTGCGGGTCGGGACGGGGCAGGACATTTTCGACCCGAGACAAGATAGGTCCAATTTACCTCCGACCCGCCCCGTTACCATTCCTAGTGCCACTTTAATCTCATTGTAGAAAATCAAGATCCTTTCAAATAGCAAAAAGACATAATTGTTATAAAACCGATTGAATTCATGTTTAAAAGTTCTTACAAAACTAATTGAGTTGTAAAGTTTGGAAAATAAGGCTACAGACTTTGGAATGGAAATATGTAAGAGAAAGCTTTAGCTTGGAAATATGTAAAACAATTTGTTACATATATAATTTTTGATGTTTTGTTGGCTATTGATGTCCAGTGTGATTTGTACTTAAGATAGCTTATTTGTCTATCTATATAAAAGAATATCTAACTAACAAATCATACATTTACAAACAACATCTAACTAAATCCCTATCACCTAAATAAATCATTTTAACTAAATATCTAACTAACAAATCATACATTTACCAACAACATCTAACTAATTTCATACATTTACCAACCATACATTTACCAACAACATCTAACTAAATCTCTATCACCTAACTAAACCATTCCAACTAATTAAAAATTAAAATTTAAAAATTAAAAATTTAAAAATTTTAAATAAAATACAAAAAAATAAATTTAACAGAGAAATAATTTCCGTCGGGTCGACGGAATCACCAGTGGTATATATATATATATTGTAAAAGAATAATATATAATCCATTACCTTTATTTTAAAAGTCTTGGAAGCTTCCGCGTTCCTTCCTTGTAACGGTTAATGGGATTCTGGTATCTCAAATGTGTTTAACCAAAAATGGCAGAGACTACACAAATGGGACACGGTTTTGGCTCAGAGCTAAGGATTTGTTCGTGGAATCTAACGCGTGATTCTGAAGCGGCGGAAACTCCGATTGTAAGGCTGTTTGACGGAACTTTGATGGCTCCTCCGACGACTACCAATCGATCACCATCGGTGTCCCAACCCTCCGGGTAACGATTTTCCTTTTTTTTATTGTTTACATAATTTACATTCTAGCGCTGGAGCTCGCAGTCCGGTGCATATGCGATCTGTTTATAGCTGAATTGGACTATAGGTTTGAGATGAGTACATTGGAGATATAAGAAATGAGATTCTAGACTTGGCATAGCATCTGTTTTTGATTTTTATTTGGAATGATCAGGAAGGGTGAAGTGTCTGATATGAAAGCCCACCTATGGGAGTTTGCTGGAAGCAGAGCCCCAGGGGCAGATGATTCGAAGCGTGACCTGTTTAAAAAAGCCATTTCGTACATGACTATAATTGGGATTGGGGAGATGGTTATGTGTTCCATTACGCCGGATATTGTATTGAAGAAGATGTGTTATTTATATGTTGGGAATTACGCTAGAGTTAATCCAGATCTTGCGCTCTTGACGATACATTTTCTTCAAAAGGATTGTAAGGATGAGGAACCACTGCTTTGAGGAGCTTGTGTACTTTGAGAGTGCAGAATTCGGTTGAGTATTTAGTGGGGTTGGGCTTGAAAGACAGTAATAGTTACGTGAGAATGGTGGCAGCTCGCGAACGAGAAGCTTCGCTTAGCAAGCCACACATATGTTATTTATTGAACAGGTATGCTTGGCAGTTGCCTGGTTGGCTCTCTTTCGCATTCTCTTGTTTTTTTGTTGTTGTTGTTGTAAAGTCTTGATTTCTAGATCTGCGACTGTACTGAGTTTTGCTTCTTCAATACGTGGAAATTTTGTTTATTGCCCATATGTGATAGGTACAATACAATCTTGGTAGTGAAACAAAGCGTGTCAAATTTGTTGCTTAGAGTGATTTTAAAGTCTATCAATGATAATAACTGTATACTCGAGCAGTCAAAAGTTCTGGATGGTAGATGTTGGTTATTCAATGATTTTTCTGAAAGCCCGCGTCACTGGTTGGGCATGCAGGATCAAGGAGTTTAACGAATGGGCACAATGTCATGTACTTGAGTTGGTTGCTGCTAAATATGTACAACAATGATCATATACTTATTTGATATCATGAATCTGCTTCTTGAAGATAGACTTCAGCATGCAAATGGGGCTGTTGTCTTGGCTACTATTAAAGTGTAGTTTATGCAGTTGACTTTGTATGTTCATCAACAGGTAATATGGAAACTAGTATGACTTGCAGCTGCTTTCTCCCCCTCCAGTAATTAACTTCTTACAGTGGAATTTATGTGTACGACTAGACTAGCTAACGAGAAAGTCTTTCATTCAGGTGTATGAGCGTATTAAAGCTCCTCTACGTACTGACCCTTGTCAGTTCAGGAGGCCCAGAACAGTCCTATGCTCTGCTTGCTCTACACGTGCTCCGTTTATATTCGCTTCAGATTACAAACATTTCTATTGTCAGTATAATGAGCCATTCTATGTGAAGAAATTGAAGCTTCAGATATTGCTGACTGCAGCTGCTAATGAAAGCAACACATATGAGATCGGTAATGAATAAACTCAATGTTTCTACTTCATATGATATTGATATGCTTCTTTTTTTTATTTTCATTATTTCTGATGTTATTCTGTAAATCAGCGACTGAGTTATGTGAGTATGCCGCAAATGTTGATGAGTCCATTGCAAGAGAGTCCATAAGAGCTGTTGGGAAAATAGCGCTTCAGCAGTATGATTGTTGATAGGCTTCTTCAGTTCTTAGAGATGGAAAAAGACTGCATGCGTCACTGCAGAAACTCTGGTAAATTCTCTGTGCAGTAATTTTGTTGTAATGCAGCAAATCACATTTGTGTTTCAAGTATCAGGGTGCAGTACTTTCTTGTTTAAAAACCACACCACAAATGTGATAGTCATTTTCTTTGATGTAGGTGCTACTTGCTAAGGAAATATTCACAATGGAGTCAGGCTTGTATTGCTGTGGTTGGAAACATCACTACCCAGAATGTCCAAGAACCTAAAGCTAAGGCATCTCTTAGATGAGCGATGCTCCGTATGTTTCGGAAAGCTTAGTTGAGAACTTGGAAGAGGAGCACTCTGCTGAGGTGACAGGAATAAGTATTTGAGAACATCTTTGGAAGATGTTTGTAATAGGAGGAGCATTATACTCTTCACTTTTATGGGTCCATATAATATTAGTTGTTATTAAAATATGGTGGCAGTTGGTCAACTATCCAATGCTCTTCAGCCATGAACAATGTTGTTGATGTAGGTACCTTTGCATCTTCTCACGGCAACACTGAAGTGCTTCTTGAAAAGGCCACCTGAAACACAGAAAGCTTTGGAAGATGTAGGTATGCTCAGTTTTTGTTTCAGATTTGTTCTACGAGTAAGCTCCTACTTTTTCCGCGTGCTAGAAAATTGAAGTTTCAACTTGCTGCAGGATGTTCATGATCGAGCCTTGTTCTACTATAGGGTCTTGCAGTATGACGTATCAATGGCAGCTGGGAAGGTTGTGAATCCTCGGAAGCAAGCTGTTTCAGTCTTTGCTAATAGTCTAAGCAGTGAAGTCAAATATCGTATCTTTGACGAGTTCAACCGTTTGACAGGGCAAGACAATATTCACTCAGGTCTGATTCTATTCTTGCTCAATATTATGAAGTCATGTTTACTAGAAGTGGGTATCAAAAATATTAGAGTTCCCTCAGCATTATATGCCCCCCATCCAGAACAATAAAAGGACAGAATTTATCTGACAAAACCATACACATCCCGTCAGTCTTGTCCAAATCGCTTTGGTGCTAAGAAAATGGGCGACTATCTACTTTTCCTTGCAGCGGTGCCTTCTGTCATCCCATGGGTGTCACAGGGCGATGCTCGAGATATTCATTCTTTTTTAGAGAACACTGCAGATTTTGGCAGTCGTGATAAGTCAGAAAGTGTGACAAAATGGGCACTTCTAGTGGCTGGATCAAATGGATATCGTAATTATAGACACCAGGTACATTCTAATAAAAATTCCCAATCTTTAAGAAGTAGAACATTTCAACCTTTCTCTCCTTTGCTTCTTAATTCTTGCAGTCAGATGTCTGCCACGCTTATCAAATTCTGAAAAAGGGAGGCTTGAAAGATGAAAACATAATCGTGTTCATGTACGATGACATTGCGTACAATCCTGAGAATCCACTTCAAGGAGTCATACGCAACCGCATAAATGGACCTAATGTGTATCCAGGGGTTGTCAAAGTCAGTTTTCTGTATTTCTTATATAAATGTAAATCATATCATTTTACAACTTCACTTGTTGCTGGTATATACTGAGTAATTTTTTTTTTGCATTCAGGATTACACCGGCAAGCATGCAATAGCTGAAAATTTCTACAACGTTATACTAGCGAACAGATCAGGTCTGACAGGAGGCAGCGGCAAGGTTCTGGACAGCGGTCCAAACGATCATATTTTTATTTATTATAGCGGTCATGGAATTCATGAAGCTCTTGGTTAGCTATTCTTCATAAAAAAATTTTAGTTTTCAAATATTGTAAAACAAGGTATCTACAGCCATTGACATCCCTCCTTTGATATGATGTTGTTATTAGGTATGCCGAAGGGCATGCGTGTTGCAGCCTATGATTTCGTAGAGGTTTTGAAAACTAAGCATCAAGCAAAATCTTACAGTGAAATGGTAAAAATAAATTCTTGCGTACATTAATTCCTTTGTATAATTTCTAATATGCAATCTGAATCTACGTACATTTCATTACCTTTGATTGTAATAATAGGTGATTTACCTTGAAGCATGCAAGTCCGGTAGCATATTTGAAGGGAAATTACCAAATAATTTGAACATTTACGCCACTACAGCGGCAAATCACGATGAAAAAAGTAGTGGTTGTTACTGGGACGATGAAGTAGGTGCTTATTTGGGTGATCGTTATAGTGTCTCATGGATGGAGGATAGGTAATTCCTTACTATGCAAAATTTTGAAAGATTCAAAAAATTCATATCAACTTTGAATTTCTCGCTGAATGTTTAAAAAAAAAAAAATCTTGTCCAGCGAAACACATGATCTGACGAAGGAGACACTCGACGAACAATACGAAAGGGTACTCGATGACAAGTTAAGCTAGTTGCCAGCATTAGTCATCGTAATGCAAGTAAAATGATTTAATTATTAATGCGCAGGTGAGGGCAAGAGTAGCAGACACAAGTGAATTTGATCCTCCTACTTCTCATGTGATGTTATATGGCACAAAAAGTTTAGGAACAAATACTCTAAGCAACTTCTTCGGACCGAGTGGAAAGAAGGAAATTTTTGTCCTTGACAAGAAAATGCCCGGTAGTGAAATCTCACTCTCAAAGTCAACGTCTCTTTTGTGCCTAAAGGTGAAGTGATGATAATACATTTTTTCCATACAATGCTTTGATTTTTTACTTCAGATTAAAATGCATTTTTTGTTCTTTCACTTTTCAGTACCTCAGGGCGAAGAAACAACCGGAACTGGATGATGAAATAGCTCACGCAAGGAAACATGTGGATCACAGTAAGAAGAGGAAGATTGACGGGGCTATTCAGCTCTGAAAAGACCTGCAGTCCTGCAGGAAAACCCATCGTGGTTTGGGGCGGGAGTAGTTAAGAAGTCACCCGAAATTGAACAGCAAAGACATGCAATAGGACTGTAGCTACAGTGAATCATTCATGTATGAGATGGATTGAACTTTACACGTTTTCCACTGCTCATTTGGAATAATTCAGACGCAGGTCAATGCGATAGTATCTGGTTTGAAACTTTTAATGAGTTCAGAATGAGTTTCCCACTGTTTTTTTTTTTATACAAAAATTAACGTTAACAGCAGATATTGCTGGGAAGACTTTATAGATGGAGGTGGAATCCGTTAGATCGAAAAGAAAAACATTTGACATCGAGTGTCGCCACCATTGTTTGGATTGGAACTGTTGTACACACAGCTTGCAAGTGTATGTGTGATTGTCATTGCCGCAACATCTTTGATGTTGCAAGCACTTATTGGTACCTTATCGAAAAATCATTGTCATTTTTTAGATTCCCGCAGTTGATCAAACAAACTATATTGTTTCCTGTTGGTAGTGCTAAAACCTAAAAGTGGCCCAACTTTTCCGTATTTTCGTCGCTGAAATGTCCATTATGCTCATGTCTTCTCTCACTTATTTACAAACATGTCATCAATCTCGTATTTCACATTATTTGTCCAAAAACATTTAAAGAAATTCAACACAAAAATTAAACAACAAAAAAATAAAATAAAAACTAGAAATTTAATTTAAAGATAAAAGCATATCGGAAAAGTTTGAGAAGCTAGATGGATATAGTAAAAAAAACAAATGAAAATAATTCAAGAAATGTAATTAAAGGATAAACTTACGGAAGGAAACATTGGATATAGACAAAAAATAAAGAATAAAAATAATCCAAGAAATTGTAATTTAAGGATAAATTTAGAGCGGGAAATGTTTGGAAGATTGAAGTGAATTTAAGGGAGATATATGCAAAAAAAAAATATAAAGGGGAATCGAAATACAAAAATATTCAAAATATGTAAAATAGTATTTAACAGTATTTGTCCAACAAAATTTTAAAAACAACAACAACAAAATTAAACAAAAAAACTAAAAAAATGTTAATTAATTTAAAGATAAAAGCATATCTGGAAATATAGTCAAAAAAGTAAACAAATGAACATAATTCAAGAAATTGATTAAAGGATAAACTTATAGCACGAAACATTGGATATAATCAAAAAATAAAATAATAATGCAGAAATTATAATTAAATGATAAATTTAGAGGGGGAACGTTTGAAAGATAGGTAATATCGGAAAACATAATTATAATTCATCATATTGCATACAATTGGATGCCTTAAAGCACAAGTAACACTGAAAGAAGAAAATAAATATTTTCCGTTTCCTCTATAGTCTCTTCTTTGCAGAAGCCGGCAACCTCTAAAGGAACCTCTAAAGGGTAAGTGATTTATCATGTATTAATATAAAATGAAGAGGGTGACCAACACATTTATCTAACATCTTGAATTTTTATCTAACATCTTGAGGGCGCTAAATGGTTGTGTTCGATTTGAGGGATATATGGCTTGTTTCTCGATCGATTTTGGGAAAAATGGTTAAGTTCGATTTTTATATTGACATTTCGCGTCCACGTGGGCGCTAAATGAAATCCTAGCTTAGCGTCCAAGTGGGCGGTAAGTTAATAATTTGTCGCTCTAAAGTCGAAAATTAGCGTTCACGTGGACGCTAGTTGATTAAGTTCCGGCTCTAAAGTCGAATATTAGCGTCTTCGTAGACGCTAATTGATTATGTTACCGCTCTAAAGTAAAAAATTAGCGTCCATGTGGGGCTAATTGATTATGGTGCCACTCTAAAGTCAAGAATTAGCGTCTACATGGACGCTAATTGATTAAGTTGTTGATGTAAAGTTAAAAATTAGCGTCCACGTGGGCGCTAATTGATTATGGTGCCGCTCTAAAGTCAAAAATTAGCGTCTACGTGGACACTAATTGATTAAGTTGCCACTCTAAAGTTGAAAATTAGCGTCCACATGGACGCTACTAATATAATTTAAATATTTTCCAAAAATAAAATATATAATATTATCATCCATATGGACGCTATAGAAATAAAAATATATATAATATTAGCATCCATCTTAGAGTCCTCGAATTACGAGTTGGAGTTAAAGTTCTAAAACACAATAAAAAAACATTAATCCACTATCAGCATCCGGTTACCCACACAGTACGAATTTTGAAAAGTAATTGACGCTTAAGGGCATATGCACCGGTGAAGTGCTAGAGAAGGTGCTAAAGGAGGTGCAAATTTTAAGAAAAGGAGATTATGTGAAATAAAAGTAGGTAAGAGAATGTGTGAAAAGTAAATAGATTGGAGAGAGAATGTGTGAAAAGTAAATAGATTGGAGAGAGAATGTGTTAAAGTGAGTGCATTTTTTCATTAAAGCACAAAATGAGAGATGAAGTGCTAGAGAAGGTGTTAGATGAGGAGGTGCTAGAGAATTTCATCTCTCATTTTGTGTCTGGTTTTAGGGGAAATGGGAGAAAGTGCTAAATGAGAAGGTGCTAGAAAATTCCATTGGTGCGTATGCCCACTTTTGGGAGATTTTTGTGCTTGGTTTTGGGAGATTTGGAGAAGGTGCTAGAGAAGGTGCTCTGGTGCGGATGCCCTTAGGATCATTGTAATGTTTGGGGATGTTTGATGTACATTGCTTGTTTCGTTGTTTGGCTTTGAGGTTGGGCTTATTTGAATATATGGAATAAAAGCTCTCTTTATTCAAAAAATAATAATTTGAAATGAAAAGTCAAACAGAAAATAAGTTTCCATTGCTGAAAAAGTTTATAAAGGTTTTTTATATAATTTTAACTTTTGCATGATCAATCAAAACACAGCATCTCATTTTACTTTAAAATTTTCTTCCACTAGCTTTCCACAAAGCAAACAGTATACTGTTCTCGTCTTTACGATAACAACTAGGAAGTTTTAACCAAATCCTAAATCATTGAAAACTCCCACTTCCACCTAGTAATGTTTTTTTAAAACTTTGTTGTTGTGTTTTTTCGGGGTTTGATGCTCCGCACGCTACTGTTTGAAGCTTATGTATTAGATTTTATAGGTTACCCAAATGCCAATATTTTTTTGCTATGGACCTTTTTATACGATCAAGCTCGGTTTAAGTTCTCTAGTTCTTGTCAACAACACTGATGATGCGATTTGCGAAGGATACATATATAATGGTACTACATCTTTTAAATGGTTACTGAAGTATTGGGAGCTCAACCTAGAAGGCCAAGCCCACCAGCTCAGAAGGTCAAGCCCACCAGCCCAGATACGTCAGCAATCCTCACCAGCCTGAGGTGGACCTATCAGAGAAAGGGAAAGCAGATACCTGGATCGTCGTGAGCCATTGATAGAGAAGTCATCGAACTACTGGTGTGAAGATGTATAAGTAAAACGATCAAGACTCAGAAGAAAGACAGATCTCACTTTGACTTTCTCTCTCTTTTCCTTCTTCGAGCGACGGTGAGGGTTTTTCAATTTTGTGTGATGATCTCAGTTGATTGTTGAGCGATTTCTGTTATGTTGTAGTGGATGAGTCAGGTTGATCGTCTTGATCGATTCTGAAGTTGTTTGGGGTGAGTTGGTAGTATGTGTGAGGAGATCGATGCTCTGTTGTCTTGAGTTTCCGATCTAGTCTCGTCGTGTGTGTTCGGTCAAGAACCAAGGACTATACGTGCTCTGTAACATTCCAGTTCATCTTTCCTGCGGATTCAGCAGGTGTCAATAGTGCAAAGAGAGGCCGACAAGCCTCAACGTGGATGTAGTCTAGGTCATTGACCTAGGTGAACCACGGGATAAAAAACCAGGTGTTCTTGTTTCCTTTACTTTCAGTTTTAGTTTCTTTCAATCTTGCTTAGGGCTAGACTTAGGCATAGTTGAATCGATACCTAGTTTGTGTGTGTGTTATCAGATTCTGCACAAAACTGAGTGATAAAACTGTTAGTTAGATTAGAACTAACTAGTAATTGATCTTGGGCAATTCTTTAAGAACCTTAGGCTAGTTTAGCAGTCTGAGCATTCTTAGATAATAATCTAGTCAAAAGTTAGGACTAAAAGATAACATTTACTGTAAATAATATGAATCTTCCTCGTTAGGGAGTGTAACTACATGTTGTAACAAGGAATTGGTTTTTTTACTTACTTTCGGGAAGTTAATGAGACGTAAGAAGACTTAAAGAAGATTTAAAGAGAATGAAAAGAAAGAGAATGAAAATGAAATTAGATAAATAATATGAAATGTAAGATAATTTAAAATAAAATACGGAATATGCGAATGTGTGGTTACGTTGAGTGTAATTGTTGAGAATATGGTGAATGTGTGGTGAGTGTGAATTGAGTTATTAAAGTAAGTTATTATATATAAGTATAAGAAAATATATTTTAAAGAGTATGAGACATTAAATAGAACCGTCTAAAATAGTTGCATCTTTATGTTGTTGCTATGATGGCTTTAGGAAATGATGCGATTATATGTTAAAGAACTCCGAAAAAAAAAATTACATCAAAAGATGAGGTAACCAACATCTTGATTACCGAGATCTAATGGAGGCTGCAACTAAGCAAGTCATTGCAATTGCAAGATTTGCTTGTCATAAAAGTTACAACAATGCAAGAAAACCTTTAAACATGTTTTAAAATAAGGTTCAGTTGAATTCAACTTTTATTTTAATATTCTTGTACCATTAGGGTTTACCAGAAATCATTCGTAAAATACGAATTTTTCAGATAGTCACCCGTAAAGAGTGATATTACCAATCAACACCCATAAAACCTAATTGTTTCGATCGTCGCCCGTTAAATAATATTGTTACCAATAGCCACCCGTTGCCGTTAAATAATGATGTCATTTCACTTGACGTCGTTTCACATGAAACTTTCAGGTGACGTCATTTCTAACAGTGTTACCTTCGAATTAACGGCGGCGAAATGCTATTGGTAAAAATATTATTTAACGGGTGGCGATCAAAAAAATTAGGTTTTATGGGTGGTAATTAGTAATATCACTTTTTATGGGTGACTATTGAAAAAACTCTATTTTACGGGTGGTTTCCTGTAACTCTCCCTGTAACATTAATAACACATTCTCGCATTTTAGTTTCTACATATTATTCTGGTCATATTGCACTCTCGGACTGAGATATAAAGCATCAACTTCACAAAGTTATATTGTATTACAATCAATAATCATAAACTATGCTTATAGTAAACTGACCACTTTGATAAGCGATATTTAGACTAGAAACATCAAATGTTTAAGTCTTGCTTAAGTCGTGTTTCAAGTTCAAGTAGGTTCAGTTAAGTTTTGCGGATTAAATTCTTCAAACTAAAACCTACACTAGAGACACAAGACTTTTTACTGAAATATTTTTATTGATATTGTGTGTTGTGGATTGAAGTAGATTTTAATGGAGATGCTGCTAATCCAAAATCCTATCATCTCGATCATGGTCAGCGTATCCATTATATTAAAAGTCAAACCAAACAACAAACAAAAAACACACGCAAAACTCCAAACCAGACATACATTAAACAGTGTTTGACGACCAGCGACTTTGAACAAGTCCATCTCCAGCCAGCTTTGGACTCGGTCTCTCTACCCCCCATTCCTACTCTCTCTCAAAAAAGTCTCCATCTCCTTCCCACTCGCGCTCCTTCCTCGTCATTTCCATTTTAACAACCCCCACCCAAATCAACCAAATTATCTTCTTCTTTTTTTTACAGCAAGCAATTTAGTCCTACAACCCAGTCAATCTATTCAATCCTCGTAATCATGTCGGCCGCAGACGACCGCTTCTCATTTCACACTATACCCCCTCATCCCACTTTCCCTTATCTCCTTTTCCAAACTCCAGATCCCACATTTCATTAAGATTCAACCTTTATCACAAAGTTGTGATTTTTAGGGTTTGTTTGTTGTAGATAATGGCAGGTAGGGCATCGTTACATGCGGTTAGAGTTGCTGAAGCTGCTGTTCAATCAATTGGATTAGGGTATGATCTAGCTACTGATTTGAGACTCAAGTCCTGTAAGAGGAGGAGTGAAGTTGATGCGTGTTTGATTGTGATTGATGATGATTTGGCGTTGGCTAGAGATGTGTTGATTCCTAGTAGTGGAGGGTTTTCCGTTAGAAATGTTCCGAGATCTATTAAGTGCGATAAAGGCGAGCGGGCGAGGTTGAACACAGATGTTTTTACCTTTCCGCAGGTTGTGATTTTGAATCTTTTTTCTTCTTCAAAAGTTAATATTCTTACTGGCGGAATATGTAACTGATTCGCAAGTTTTGACTCATTTTCAGATGGCGGAGCAATTCAATCAGGATATGTCACTTTCAGGGAAAATTCCATCGGGGCATTTCAACAGCGCCTTCGATTTTTCGGGTTCTTGGCAGAAAGATGCATCTAATACTAAACGACTTGCTTTTGATGGAGTCTTCATTACGTTGTATAATGTTGCGTTGGAAAAGTCTCAATTTGTTTTGCATGATTTTGTTAAACAAGCAGTTCCATCTTCATGGGATCCTTCCGCACTAGCAAGGTTCAAACCTTCGAGATCAAACTTCATAATTTCGTTTCATCTTGCATGATCCATCTGCTGTTTGTATTGTTCATTCCACAAATGGCTTGAAGTACTAATTAATTCCGTCAGTGCAGATTCATTGAAAAGTTTGGCACGCATATAGTTGTTGGCGTTAAAATAGGAGGCAAAGATGTAGTGTATGTAAAGCAGCCCCATGGATCTAGTCTTCAACCGTCCAATGTTCAAGAAAAACTAAAGAACTTAGCGGATGGGGTGTTCACTGATGCACATGGATTATCTGCTGCTATGGCTGATAAAACATCAAAAATGAATCAGGTTATTGTCGTTAACCAAGCGTGTATCACTTTAGTGTTTTACACATCTATAATATAGTGTCATTTCGCGGCGACAATGTTCTGCAATTTGTATTTCAGTTTGGTACCATGGAGCAAGGATCTGTATTTAGGGACACCCATCCTTCTGGTTCATACAATTATCTCGAAGTAAGCTCCTTTTTTAGTCATACTTATGCGTCATCGTTCTGGTTCAAGCAGCAAGTAATAACAATCTTTTGCTGTCAGTTAAGCATTCTGTGGCAAAATTGAAATTGTGTACGTTTGAACAGTTTTCATGACACTGGATTGTTATTTATATTTTATCAGTCAACTGCATCATTTTTGGTCCGCAGAAGTAGAGTTCTATTCTATTCCTAGGCTACCAGTGAATATTTTGTTTCAATGAACAAAGTTTTCATGAATAAGGAGCATGTCTCTTTGCTTTATCTATTGATTGAGTTCTTATTTTGTGAAAATTAGGTTATAAGCTTCAGACAATTACTCGGGTACACCACCTTACTTTGGTGCACCCGCGCACCATCATTTGCATCTGTAAATGCAAATGCATCGACGAATGCAAACACGCTATGTCCTTTAAATCACGTGCCTTCATTAAATGAGTTGGTTTAATCTCGAGTGTTGATGCATTTGCATCAAAGGATGCGAATGGTGGTGCATGGGTGCACCAGAGGAAACCTCATAATCCTCATTCAAATCAGTGCAAGAGCATTTAGTTTAAACATACATCTTCGATCAATTTAGTGCAGTGCATTTGGATGAAATCATGTCTTTAACAGTTTGTATCTGCTGCAAATGGATGAAATTAACTCAACATTCTCATTCAGATTAGGTTAACCATATCATTTTATTTGGTCAATGGAATCACGAATTGGGCCATTTTTGCTGTTTGCAGGGTAAGGATTTCATTTACAACTGCAAAAGAAAAGGAGGGAGTAAGAAAAAAATACCGCATACTGAGTGGTCTCACTCTGTGCACCTTCAACCTGATGTGATTTCAATGACGTTTATTCCAATCACATCTTTACTGAGTGGGGTTACTGGTAGCGGATTCTTAACCCATGCCATCAATCTCTATCTTCGATGTAAGCACAATCTTGATAGCTTTGAATTTCAAATCATGCATCAAGCTATTAAACCGTTTTCCGCTTCTTCATTCATCTTGCAACTTGTTTTGTTAATCAGTTGAGTTTATTTTGAGCAAATTAGTTGAAGCACACTGGATACTAAATCTCTTTTGGGGCACTTCGAGTCAGCTGCATCAGCATTCCGTAGTTCTACTAGTGACATATAATAGCGCGCTGGCCCAATCTTTATAATCATTGATTTTTTTTCCTTTGGTATTTGTAGTTAAGCCTCAAATTCCAGAGCTCCAACAATTTCTTGAATTCCAGCTCCCTAGGCAATGGGCGCCAGTTTTTGGTGACTTGGCCCTTGGTCCTCATAGGAAACCGCATAATAGTTCTGCATTGCAATTCCGCTTCCTAGGCCCCAAGTTATATGTTAACACCACTCTGGTACTTCCCAAATTAGTATTAGTTATGTATGCGCTTCTGTGAAATAATTACTGATGTTTACGATGTCGTTGATTATAGGTGGACGTGGGAAATCGACCGGTGACTGGTCTCCGTTTATTTTTAGAGGGCAAAAGACGTAACTGCTTAGCCATTCATCTTCAGCATCTTTCCGCATTACCAAACTCATACGAACTCAAAGGCAAACCAAACATGGGAAGTCTCCTCACCGACTCTGACGAGCGAAAGTACTACGAAAAGCTTGTATGTAAAAATTTCTCTCACATCTGCACTGCTCCAGTTGAATCATTCGACGAGCTAGACATTGTCACCGGTGCGCAATTCGAAGTCGGAGATTCAGGTCTTAAAAATGTTCTCTTCTTACGTCTCCATTTTTCCAAAGTTGGTGGCGTCGTGCTGACTAGTACTGACTGGGAAAACTCTCCGAATGTTGGAATAACTCAAAGATCCGGACTAATGTCTTCAATCATAAGTACCCGGTTCACAACCACAGAGCAGCAGCCACCTCCACGACCTTCAGACGTCAACATGAACTCAGCAATATACCCTGGAGGGCCGCCAGTGCCAACTCAATCACCTAAACTCTTGAAATTTGTTGATACTGCAGAGGTCACTAGAGGACCTCAGCATTTACCCGGGTATTGGGTCGTATCCGGTGCAAGACTTATTGTTGAGAAAGGCAAGATATCTTTGAAGGTGAAATACTCGCTTTTGACGCAGATTGTACACGACGATGATCAAATAGAATGACTTTCCCATCTTTGTCTGGGGCAGATACAGAAGAGAATAAATCCATGTTGGTTAAGGTATAGCTAAAGTTATTGAAGTTATATATCACTATTTACTCGAAATGTCTACGGATATATATTTAGTTTATAGCTCGATTATTGATCTCTCGTGATTTACATTTTACTGTCCCGTATGTTCTCTAGGACGTATTTTTAAGTGATTGAATTGAATTGTACTGAACTAAAATAATGAAAGCATGAGGAGTCTTCTTTGGATCATTATGGAAGAACGATCGTCGAACAAGGAGATAATCCCGGCATCAAATTATATAAAAAAGGATCCGTTAATATAATTTGCTGTTGATTGGTATAATCTGCTACACATAAGACATCAGTTACTGTTGTAAATGCTTCATTCTCTGTTACAGGCTTGCAAGTTCCTTGACGATGAATGGAATTCCTAGTTTTTGTTCATTGTTGACCAAAAGAACCAACATACCAAATTCTTCCAACATGTGTCCTTTTTGCTGTCTCATGTTAATAGTTTTATGTAAGTCACCGTGCAAAAATGTTGTTTTTACATCCATTTGCTATAAATTTCTGTTATAATAGGCAGTCATAGCAAGCATTAACTAAATAGTTATATATTTAACAACCGGTGCAGAGATATAAGATAGTCTATTCATTCTTCTCTCATTGTAGCCTTTTGCAAATAGCATTGCTTTAAACCTAAGATTTCAGATTTATTTAATGGTTCTTTAACCTTAGACTCCGTTTGGTTGCAGAAAAAAAGTGCGAATTTTTTTTTTTAATAAAAATAATTTTCCCATGAGAAAGTTGTAAGGAAAATTTGATCTCATTTTGTCTATTTTTTTCATTTTTTTATTTACAACCAAACACACATCTCATTTTCATTCAAAATTTTTCTTTATTTTTTCCTTTCCTCTCTTTTTTCCCGCAATCAAACGGGCCTAAATATCCACTTGAAATCAATAGTCCTAGCACCCTTAGAAAGAGGAACTAATTTCGATGTCCTACTTTCGTATACTGACTGAATCTCTTTTAGTCATTTTCAATTCCTTGGAATGTTTACTGGAAACAACATGATCAAAAGTATCTAGGACATGATACTTTACCTTTTCAGCCACAAAAAAATGCAAAATCAACTTTTTATAACATTTGCAACATTTGTTCGATACTTAGGATTAACTTTCTTAGTTCTAGGTACCTATCTTGAACTAATTAATAATCAGCTAAACTTGAGCCAGCTAGTCCTATTGGCTCATAAACAAGATTTTTATATACAACAACATCCATGGTAGGTTGAGCACTACCAAGACTAGCAACATTATTTGCAGACACAAAATCATCATCAGTGTTATCATTTCCAACAACGGATTATCAGGCACATCATTAACATATAACTGTCCAGACAAATCACCAGACATAGAAGCATAAGGAATACCTGCCCCATTTGATTGGTGAGGGTGTACCTTATTCGGTATCGTAAATGTCTAATATGCACATATTTGCTTGTATTCCTGATATTTACAATATAAAACTAGTCGTATTCTACACTCATACTGCTATTTCAGGCACGAAATAAATTTTCCGATGATTATAGAAGCTTTGAGCAAAATATAGCAAAAATGAAAATTAATCAACCAAAATTGGAAGTTCTGTGCTCGATCAACTGGACAATCAAAGTCAACACTCAAGTTTAAAGGTCAAATTCGGTCGACCTGAATCTCACTTGACCGAGTGGAGCTAACATAGAGGGTCAGCTCAACCGAATGAGAAGTCTCACGGCCGAGTGAGGCAAACATAGGATAGAAGCTCGGTCGAGCTGAGATGCTGCTCATCTGAATGGAATGTTGCACTTACCGTCTCCTCGTCCTTAAACTCTACTGCCCGAATATGACTATCATTTACCGTCTTCATTCATTCTTGTGCCTCCAATACTGTGATTGAGCTAATGACAAAATTCCATCCCTCCCCTCCAATGCTGAGCCCACCGCATCAACTCATATACTTCCCGCTGCGTAATCTAAGATACGAGGAGAATCAAACCCATAAAGAACGCGAAATGGGGTCGTCTTAAGGCTCATGTGTTAAGACGTGTGGTAACAGTATTCGACCCATGGTAACCACATGAGCCACTTTCACGGGGCATCGCCCGTCAGGCACCGAAGGTACATCTCTAACGTGCAATTGACGACCTCTATATGTCCATCCGACTGGGACCGATAAACGGTGGGTAAACATAAATCGGTCCTCACTAAACAAAACAACTCTCTCTAGTAATCGATCCAAAAGACCTTGTCGCGATCCGAAACAATTGTCTTTGGAATTTCGTGGGCTACAGTAATCACGACAAGTTGGATGAAAGGGTTCTACCTACCAAGATGGAATTTTTTATGTACAATGGCGTGATACAGTGTTGCGAGGATTTTTTTGTGGATCAAAAATTTTATGTTGATGACTCCAAGGATCGCCTAGTGACGTTCGTTTTAACCGGCATCGCGAAACAATGGTCGACTAACCTATGCAAATTGATCGAAGATCGAATCAGGTGGAGGAGTTCAAGAGGATTTGTAAAAGTCATTTTGGACAAGCCGATGTGGTAAAACTGGTAAAGGAACTCATGAATGTGCGACAGGCAGGGACATTCGTTGAGTACTGCAATGCATTTGAGGATTGTGTGGGAAGTTAGTACCGCCTGTCGGGAACTTAGCAGTTGTGGCAATTCTATGCTGGGTAGCAGACGGATTCTGGAAGGAAGTCGAGTATATTTGTCTGGAGACGCTCTTTGAAGGAATATGCTCGAAATAATGAGTTCAAGATTTCCGACAACCCGAGATAGAGAACCTTCGAAGGTTGTGTGGCACTCGTGGAGCGTCGGCCATTCACTGCGGGGAACTGAACATTATCTCTGGCAAGAGGTAACCCTGAGCCGAACAAAGTGAAAGGACCAGTCTGACGCCTAGCCACAGCAAGAGGGAAGCCCACTGCCCCCCATCTATTGGAAGAAACTCACAGTTTCCAAAATGGTCGATAAGAGAGCCAAAAGGCTATGTTTTAACTTCGATGATCAGTTCATACTGGTCACTAGTGTAAATTGATCCTGTTTCATATATTAAACGATCGAAGACGATACTGACCCGGATGACGAGCCCATAAAAGAGTGCAATATTAAGATTTCGCGAAAGACGATGAGTGGATTTCAAATGACTACTAAATTCCAGGTCCATGCGGTGATCCGCCAGTGAGCCAGGTGGGTGTTGCTAGACACAACCAGCACCCACAACTTCATTAAGTGTGGCACGGTGGAAGAATTAAGCGTTCCACTACGAAAGTGATCGGGAATGAGCGTACCATTGCCAAAGGCCGATGCCCGATTGATAGATTCTGAAGGAATCGTCGACAAGACGATCAAGGGTATGTGTTCGACGTTAGTTGTTTCGCGATTTCTCTGAATGGGTTTGACGTGGTGCTAGGGAAAGAACGGGTGAACTCGTTAGAACAGGTGCTTTGGGACGACATAGCGAGAACAGTGGCGTTAAAAAGTGGTGAGTAACGGGTCACATTAAAAAGAGAGGCAGAGAGCCAACATAAATTTTTGTGTGTTATGGTGCCTATGATTTGCATACACGTGTAGTTTGCAAAGAAACTTACAAAAAGCAAGTTTTTATGTTGCTATCTTTTTAATTTCCAATCACATACCACCACATAAACAGAACATCATCAGATACACTTTATAATAGGGGAGGGGATCAGGTATACAATCATCTTAAAATAAAAAGTGTTAAGTAATGTTGACCGTTGATTGGATTTAGATCTAGGGATATAAATAAAGATTTAAAATGGATTTGAAAGGTGATTAATGAAAATAAAATCACCTTAATTTGCTTTAGGGGTAAAACCGACCGATATTTTCAAAATCAATCGAGCCCTAACAGTTCGGGATCTTCCGAATCTTCTGAAATCAAACGAAGATTGACTCTCTCAACAAAGATACGGAGAAATCTCGAAACCCTACAACAAAACGACTCCAGCATCTCTACACATCTAACAAACGAGCGAAGCTGCGTCATCTCACAGTGGAAGCCGACAGAGCATACGAGGATGTCGAACAAAATGTCGAGTCCAGCGTTTCTACAAATGGGTAAGCTTTTTCGGATCCTTTGTTGAAACAATTTAGTAACTTTTTTCTTTTTTAAAAGAGTTTATTGTGGCCTAATTGCTCAGTATGATGTACCATAATATTTTTCAATTTAATTGTTGCATGCAGTAGTTTCAATGTAATTGTTGCATGCAGTAGTTTCAATTTAATTGTTGCTCAGTATGATGTACCATAATTTTGTCAAAGAGTTTCAATTTTCGAAGAGTTCATTGTAGCCTAATTGATCAGACATGTGCACCAACAAAAAATGCAATTTTTATGTGAGTATTCGTAATTTATTTTATGTGACCGGTAATTAGACTGTCGAATTTGCATGTATTAACACATATACTGTTAAATTAATATCTGAACTATAAAGGACAAATGGATGACCGGAAGGCTATTATTGTCATGATGATTCGATGGCAGAATAAGTTGTCTGTGACGTTTGAAATATTTGATTTGCACCAATATTATACCATTTTATCGGTACCGGCATGTAAATATGTAGTACAATATAATTTTTTGTTTCAGAGGAATCTTTTGAGTATGGTAGAACCATAGGTACACGTATTATGTAAAAAGAATTCATGAATTGTAAATAACAGATGAGTGACAGGAAGTATAGTATATTGATATGAATGAATGACAGGGAGAAGAGGGCGTATGAGTACAAGGTATTCCAGGGCAGCGTCATCATCTGATAGTGTGGATTCAGAAAGTGATGATGGAAGAAACATTGCAAAAAATGTTGAAGAAGAACACTCGTTGTCTGACTCATCATCAGATGGTATACGGGTAGACGTGAATTACGTTAATTTTTATCAATAAAAGTAATTATAAACTGCTTGATTGTATAAATCAGGTGAAAAACCGCATACAAGGCGGCAGATGGGGAAAAAGAAACTTGACAGGGGCACGAAATGTGGTAACCGACGTAAGAAATCTTCACATGGTAAAGTTTCAAGAAAATCTCAATCTTTGATCTGTGACTCACCTATATCATATAACTACCTATAATTTGTTTGTGTGAAAAAGGAAAAAGAGAAAAGCGGGTTAGAAGTACACGACCTGTTGATCAAAATGATGGACAGAAGAAAAAAGGGAAGGCAATCTTGCTGGATTCAGATTCTGATTTTGTTTCCGATGAAGCTCCTGCTGGTAAAATGTTATTTAGCAACCAGTAGATTATTAATTATAATTCTAATCTCCTGAATATTTTATCTTGTCTAAAGAAAACAAAAGTAGAAGAGTTATTAGAATTCAAACAAAGTTTGATACGAAAAGAAAATCAGACGGTAAAGGGAACAAAAGATATCGAGAGGATTCTGACAATGAGAGTGTAGAAGGTATGTAGAATTGAAATTTTGTTATAAACAATAGTTAGATGATCTTGCGTTTAACAAATTGTCATTGTAATCAGATGATGAAGAATTTGATGAGCCTGTTTCTAAAAAGCGTAAGACAGAGCGCATTGCAACAACAAACCAGCCTAGAGGTGGGAATATTAGTTTATAATCTGTCTTAATAAAGTTTAATCATGGACGTTAATACTTTCTGTCCAGGGACAACTGGTCGCGGTCCTAAAATCAATAATTATCCGGTCCACGTGAGGGAAGAAGTTAAAGGTATATAAGTTGTTTATCAGGGAAGAAGTTAAAGGTATATAAGAAATTTAGAATTTATGTTTAATACTAACCTTCATATTATCGGGCTTATGGATTACAGCTCGAAAGAGGGAACGAAAAGAGAGGATGATGACAATTGTTTCTTCAGGTAATAATTTAAAATTATTTAGGAGGATAATCAATTTTCATGGAGACGTATTAATCTGTAACACATGTGTAAACAGATTGCTCGATGGAGGATAGTCATAGTACTGAGGATGTACCTGATACCGAAGATAGCCAGAATGTGGATACTATCAGGATGAAACGGCAAGTTAACAAGGCACGTTTGAATAAAAAGAATCCGAAAAAGGCTCGTGGTAAAGCGCAGTTCAGGGGGCTTAAATTCAGAGGTTCGCCGACTAATTTGAGGGAGGTAGTAAAGGAGCTGAAACCTGAACAGCGCAAAGCAGTATCAGAAATGGGCTTAGGGAGCATACTGGATTTTGACATTTCAGCCGTGCCATCTAAACTTGCGTACTATGTAGTTAATGCATTTTACCCTAAGCAGAAATATTTTAAGACACTGGGAGGCAAGTTCACGATTAAAGGGAAAGACGTGCATAATGTTTTTGGGTTGGAGATGGGAGGTAGAGTTATTGTTTATAGGGAGAAAAGTAACAGCGCAAACAATCTGGTTAAGGAATGGCGGAAGCAGTTTCCAGATGCAAAAGATGGACAAGTGTCAATTAAAATGTTGGCGGACAGAATAAAAGAAATGGACGTTAGAGACACATACTGGTTCAAGCTACACTTTCTTGTCCTGTTCTACACAACTATGGTGGAATGTCATAAGAATCAGTACACGAACTCGAGAATTCTTCACTGCATTGACACGGTGGATGACATTCGAAGACTGAACTGGTGTGAATTTATCGTTCGTATCCTACGTGATAGTGTAGAAGATTGGTGTGACCTCTTCAAGAATACAAACTTCACTGGTCCACTGATATTTCTTACGGTTAGTATTTTAATTAACCTGCAATGTTCGAAAATCAGATTACCAACTTATAGCGTGATGGTTTGCATGTAGGCGCTGTACATGGACAGGGTTGAGGACAGAAAGGTAAAGTTCGAACGACGTTGGCCAGTAATAAAAGGGCTAACATATGAAATGATGAAAGAAAGGGAGAAGTCGGAAATAAGTCAAGGACATTTTGGATTAGGAGATATTTTGGAAAGAAACAATCCCATTAGTGGACAATTGTGTTTAAAGGTATTGCAACATTATAAATTTGATTACTAATATTGTATTGGTGGCTTGATATTGTTGTTTTTGACGGGCCAGGCTTGCGAAGAAGGAGACGGCGGGAAGAATTCTGATGTTTCAAAATTAGAAACGGCCAGTGACGCTGTATGTTGTTTCCATTCCTTTATAAAAAGTACAATTCATGAACTTTAGTGCCATTTATGAATAATGCACAGGTTTTTTTTAAGACTGTTGTCTTTTTTTTTGAAAGGAAATAATGGCCATCTTAGCGCGGCTTGCTGATAAAGCACAACGGGCAAAACAAGAATACGAGAGGTGCTACGGGGAGGCGTCAAGCAGGCTTTCAATTCAAGCTGCTGTCAAAAATAGACATGAGGAGCTGAAAGGGGGCTTTCTGTTCAAAGATGACTTTGTAACACCGACACAACGAAAATCAGTAGAACCAACGCATGAAGCCGACGATCACTGGTCAGCACTGAACTTCGATGACCCGGCTGTTGAGAGCGTTATTAGAATGGTTGAAAGAGAAGTGGGGGAACGAGATAGGTCTTCAAGGGATAGTTCACGATATTATAATTCAGGAGTTCGTGTGAATGGTATAACGAGGGATGAAGCTGAAAGTTTAGAAATATGTCCTGAAACAGAACCTGCGCAAATGGTTCAACCTGCGCAAATGGCCGTGTCACCAAATCAACCAATTCCCAGTTGTATTGTTATGCCAACATCGGGAGCAATTGTACTACATCAATCTGCGCAAATGGTTCAACCTGTTTCCTATCACAACGCAGTTCAATATACATACCAGTCGGGGCCTAGCCAATGGAAAACTGGAGGGGGTTTAAATGACCGTGGGTCTCCATACTTTTGCAAGTTAGATGACATCGGAGTTCAAACCAAAGGAGCCGATGCAGCTTGGGAAAGAAATGCAACTGAAGTACCACCTGTCCATATACCAGAAGGAGCAGTTGTGGCGCTTCCTGCAGTCCATACAAATTGCGGGAAACAAGAAATTAGCAACATCGTCAATACGAAAAATATTCGGAATAGAAATACAAGGACTAGATATCCAGGGCGAGCAATAAGCTCACCATTTGACGGTGGAAAAACAGACATGGAGCGAAACATTACCCCTATGGAAGAAAAAACCGTACAATACATATTTGATAGGAGGCCGCAAGCTAAGTGAGTTTTCATCTATTTTATTTTATCTATTCAACTTTTGGTGCATGTTTTTAACCATGTTTACAATCTAGTTATAAATATTATTCCTTGTGTTTCAGTCCATGCTTATTCAGATGGAAGCGTTATGTCGCTCTGAGGGATGACTTCAATAGTCTCGCACCAGGACAAATTGCAACGACTGGTGTATTGACTGTGTGGTGTATTATTCTAAACCATTCGGAGAAAATTAAAGTGGCAGGGAGGCCTAATAGGTTCTTTGGAACCTTTGTTCAAACGGTATGTTAATTGTTAATTGTTAATTATGTTTCCATAGTATGTTAATTGTGCATAGATTCCCTTTTTTTATGTGTTAATAGGTTCGTTGGAACATTTGTTCAAACGTGCATTGATTCCCTATTTTGATGTGTTTCCATAGTATGTTAATTGTTACTTTTTCAGCTGCGAACACTGGATGACGGCCCTGAAACTGTGGCTGGGCAATCTGAGGATTTTGTAAATGCAATGAGGGAAATAGTGGATGATATTGAGTTCATAAACATTAAAGATGTTCGCCTGGTAAGCTTGAACTCATAAAGAATTAAACAATATTTGTTTTACGCATACAATCAGTTTATGGCTGATGGAAAAATGCAGGCATTCTTCCCAGTGGTATATGATGGACATTACTTTCTGGTAGTTTTTGACATGCATAACGACACTGTGGATGTCCTTGACAACACTGCAATGGACGAATCAATGGAATCAAAATATGGAACCTCAATTAATAATCTGGTACATGTTATTACAAAAGATTTTTGGCAAATATGTAATTTCTTTTCATAAACAGGCAACTAATTATTTTTTGTCCAGGTTTACAACTATCATTGCTTTTTGAAGACTATTAGGCACCCAAAAGCAGATGACATTATGAATATGTCAGTTAATATTGTGCAAGTACCATGGAGCACACCAGATGATGATGTGGATTGCGGGATGTACTTAATGAGGCACGCTGAGAGCTACTATGGGGGTGGCATCAGGGGATGGAAAACAGGTTTCAAAATTTCAGCTGCCCAGGTATATGCGTTATGTAATATGCGAGATGTAAATTTATAAACTGAATTATATGTTGTTTACAGAATGGGTCCCTTACAGAATTTATTTGTTTATGATGTTGTAGAGGAAAAAGCAGTTGGACAAGTTGCGCAAACTCTATTTGATTGATATGCTGAAATGGCAGCATAATGAGAAAAGGGTGCAAGTTAACAAGGAGACGGCCCTCTATATAAAAGGCGAGAACAGTAAGAATTCAGTAAGGGGAGGAGCCAGAAAGGGTTGACTGTCACGGGCATAGCGGGACAACCAATTACCAGACAATCTTTTGTTTGCAATGGAATAGACTATGTGACTTGTGGAATTTAACTGGAGGCCATATGTTATGTGCAGACAAAGTATTATTTGCAGACTATCTTTTTGGAGACCATATGTTATCTTTTCGTTTTTTTTAAAATCTGCAGACAGTATTATTTGAGGGCAATCTACCGGTAGTTGTTCAAACTGGTTTTTTTTTGGTAATGTCCAAATTCTGGGCAATTGATTAATTATGAGGATCAAACATGGTGCGGTAAAGGTTCATGAGACAATGAAACGACTGCTAGAATAATTTAGCCAAGTTATGCCGTGAACAATTCAGGAATTAAAGAAATCAAATAGGTGACATAAAGTTCATTTTCAAACAGGGCACAATATTTTTTGCACTACCATTTTGTAAGATTTAAAGAATTAATAAAAGCAAAATGGCACAGAAAAGACTGACTGTTGGAATAATTTATGACATGTGCAAACCGGGAACAATTCAGGTATTATACAAAACAAAAAGGGGACAAAACGATGATATAAAAAAATCAGAGGGTGCGTGTTCATAAAAAAAACTTTATGGACAAAACGTGGGACGTTATTTAGCCATGTTAGGACGTGAACAATTCAGGAATTAAAGAAATCAAATAGGTGACAGAAAGTTCATTTTCAAACAGGGCACATTGTTTTTTTACACTCCCATTTTGTAAGATTTAAAGAATTAATAAAAGCAAATATGGCACAGAAAAGACTGGCTGTTGGAATAATTTATGACATGTTCAAACCGGGAACAATTCAGGAATTATAAAAAATAAAAAGGGGACAAAACGATGATATAAAAAAATCAGAGGGTGCGTGTTCATAAAAAAAACTTTATGGACAAAACGTGG
>JAWWMW010001971.1:37276-47543 GCA_035048345.1 Echeveria elegans
GATTGTTTAGTGTACCTAGCTGTCAGCCACTTGCTCGACACTAGTACTCTCTAATCGCACACTTGAGATTCTCTCCGTTCTAGACTCTCTCTAGACGCTCTGGACTCTCACTCTTGACTCCCTTTTTGACTCCTACTTGACGCTCTAGACTCTGCCTCTAGACGCGCTCTATACGCTCTAGACTCTGCTTCTAGACGCGCTGGACTCCCCTCTCCGCTCTGGAGT
The DNA here is from genome assembly GCA_035048345.1 of Echeveria elegans. NCBI lineage: Eukaryota > Viridiplantae > Streptophyta > Magnoliopsida > Saxifragales > Crassulaceae > Echeveria > Echeveria elegans. Next base: position 37,502 of record JAWWMW010001971.1, read on the forward strand.
CTCCTCTCCAAATGTTCTGGACTCTCGCTCTCTCATTTTTTTTCTACCGCCTTTGATGCAGTATTTATAGACCGATGTGCTCCCACGATCTTCTCCCATGTTGTTTATGTCTTGCTGAGGAAGTCGCTGATTTTTCTCAACTGTTTTGACTGCGTCTCGCAAGGGTCTTGACCTTCACTGTTCGTTCAAGGTTAATAAACCTACAATACTCAAGTAAAGTGTTAAACTCTCAGAATTTGTCATCATCAACAAAGAGAGTATGTATCCTAGGTACTAACACTCACACTTCTTAATGCGAAGAAATTGGGGTGTGGAAAGATGGAAGTCTTGTATCTTTGAGACTAATTGAGCATAAGACTAATTGAGCATAAGTGTATCGCCTTTTGTGCAGCAAATGAAGGATGGTGTTGGTTTTCTTCTTCTAGCAATCTTCATTTCTATTGGCCAATTGTTTCCTTAGGTCCGACTTTTCTCGTGTCTCTTCTCGCGATTAGGAGCTCTTGTATCTTAATTATAAAAAAGAAGAAGAAGACTTAAAGACTGATTGTAAGAAATCATTGTATTATCCTTATGTATTAAAAATATTAATAAAAAAGGAAATCAATCATGATCATAGGACATATTAACATTTAATCGTTAGGTTTATTTTGTACATTATGTGAAATAATATTACTATTTATAGTTGATCCCACTCTAATAGATAAATGAACTAAACAAACAAGAAACTTATTTTCATATCATAAACTTAATACTCATTGTACTCTTGTACATGTCTGTTTAGTCAAACCCTTTGAAACCTTCAAGGTTGGAAAAATGAACAAGCTCCGCAGGCCAGATATTTCGGCTGAGCTAAACTGTGATAATCCTCAATGATTGCACGTGCCAAATATTGACAGATCAGATGTCGCATTTGCATTATTTCATTGATAATCGTCGTGTTGCAGTAACATAATGTCAAAATATGTTACATCGACACAGGCACCCCGCTAGCCAAAAAAAACCATAACTGCCAAATCCCGACAACAAATAAAAACACTTATAATTGCCAAACCTTGTTGGTATCTTCAAGACAGTCGTTGCATGGTCAAAGCATCTACCTCATTGATTCAAATCAGGAGACGCCACGTGGCTCTAGTTAGAATTGATATCATTATTCGTCCAGTCAAACTTTGACCAAGAATATTAAAAAAAAGTCTAAATTCAAGCGGATTATTCTGAAGTTGATGACGTGAAGACAGCCCTAATTCGTGGTTTGTAATTGTAGGCAATGATTACTGTTTAGTTGACTGGTCAATGGATTAAATGTTTAAAGAAGTTTACCATTTCAAGTAATGGCCATATAATGTAGGATTGACCTTAAGGGCAGGCAAGCTGTGATTATGTACATGCGTGCCTTTGCTTAAAATTTATATATTGGAAACAAGAACTCACATCTCATTCCTATCCATATATACCACACACACTTACAGTCTAACCTTTTGTATACTGGCCGGTGTGGTGTGTGTAAGATTCCTCCAACTCAATCCCACTAATCCTGTAACTCGGTCAAAAAGACGACTTCCCAAAAGTTATAGAGAGAGAGAAGCTCGCATCTTTGAGAGAGAAGGAACAAAAAGACACGAGTGAGATAAATAGATAAACCTACACATCTCTCTGACGACATAACCACTCTGAACTTGATTCGTCTCACTCTTGGTATAGCTAGCTAGATAGTGGTTGCTCCATGGCCTCAACTTCCTCCTCTTCCTCTTCCAGCAGTAGTCTGAAGATCATTGTTGAGAAGAATCCATCCGAGTCGAGACTGTCCCAGCTTGGCATCAAATCTTGGCCAAAGTATGTCTCTCTTTTTTGTTGACTGGTTTAACTTATTTATATGCTGTGTAATTCTCTCATTTCTAATTTTACGATATTGTTACATATGAGTACATATATATAAGATATGAAATTAGGGTTACATTTTCTAATTGATAATGTCTAGTTCACCTAGAAATGAGGGAGTGGGGATGTTGATTTTTCATTTTTGGGTTACTAGGGATTATTGAGGGGAGTCTTTAGTATAAGCACTTGAAAAGTTTATCTCACATTGCTAGTCTTTAGTATATTTTGGGTTCCACCATCACAACTCACATGCTTTGAATTGAAAGTGTGTAAACAGAATATGTTATCATTTCACACTGCAGTGACCGCAAATGAACTTGATTTATATGTTCCTGCATTGGGTTATATATCTCTCTCGTTCAATAAGTACTTAAGAAGGCCAGAGCGGGAGCCAATTGATGATCCATTATTAGTACTGTTTGATATGCCTGCCAAACGTTTACCAAAGCCTGAACACAGCTTCATCTCACCGAATAAATTAAACATCTACTGTGCATTGCAGATGGGGTTGCTCTCCGGGGACATATCCACTGAAATTTGAAGCGGAGGAAACATGCTACATGGTACGAGGCAAAGTCAAGGCATGCACAAAAGGATCGTCCGAGTTTGTGGAGTTTGGCGCCGGAGACTTGGTTGTAATACCAAAAGGAATGAGCTGCACCTGGGAAGTGTCTGTTGCTGTTGACAAATATTATAAGTTTGATCAATCATCTCCATAGCACTAAAAACTTTGCGGTACTCAGGTTTATTTATTGACATGCAGAAAATGTATTAATCATGTGTTATAGTTGGTGTGTCTGGGTTACTTATCGATCTTGAAGTGTCTCAAACTGTTGAAATGAAGTAGCTGTTGAAAATTTGGATGGAAATATCGTGCAGGAAGAAGCACATTATTTGCCTTAGTTCGAAATTATGTGTAGTGTGTGAAAAATTAGCATATTCCGGTTTATCCCTTGTTCAATTCAAAAATCTTGGCGTATGAGTTGTGGTAGGTGTAATTCAATATAGATAGTCAATCTTCTTTGAAACAAACGATGTGAGACAAACTTCACAAGTACATATTCTCAACACTATGATGTTCATCTTATAAGGACTCGATCTGATGTCTTCTCTAACGTACATGTTTTGGATTGTAATTAGCGGTCCTCCAAAGGGAGTTTTGTTCTCCATATCTTGAGAGTTTTTTTCTCTCATTTTTTTGTTTTCGTTAGCTATAAATATTTTTTGTTAACTTTGTTACAGTCCGATTTCGTTGAAAACCCATATTAATGTGAGAACATAAGAACTCAGATTTCATATAAAATTAAAACATTTGTGTTCATTAATCAAATTATAACAAACACAAAATTGATTTCATTCATTATAAACATTTTTATTCGTTACAATTTAATAAATAAACATAAATGATATAATTATACATGAACACTCAAATTCTTCTAATATTCTTACACTATAAATTACGTTAAAATAGTTGTGTTGCTTGTAATAGCCACATGAACCTTTTGACTTTTCAAGCTCTTGGCAAGACTACTGTTTTGACTTATACATGTCCAGCGACAATCTACTACTTGAATAAAAATGAATTATACATGTCACGCTTAGCTTGTTGATATTAAAAGTAGCAGCGACGAGCCATTGTTAGATTGTCGTCCATGCGAGCCTCATAAAATCCCAAGAATGACCCTTTGTAAAAAAAGAAACTCGCCCTTTCGAGAATCCCACTCGGTCCTTGCTTTTTTTTTTCTTTTCTATACTCCGTGTTTATGCTTCAAATTTTAATTATTGTTTTCATTCATGAACACAAATCTGTTACGTTTATTATCAATTCAATTACTGAATATAAGAAATTTCTGTTCATATCATAGAAGTTAAAATTTTGAAATTCACACGTTAATATTATTTCTTATTTAATCCGAAAATGTATCATTTTTAACACATGTTTCATCAATGAAAACATATATGATGGGAACCTCAAATTTTGATAGAATGTGAGAAAGCATGTACGTGATAATTTTGTTAAGACCTTTTTGTATAAAAGTAGAGGAGAGCAGGGGGTCGTATTGTCTTAAACTTGTCCACTGTTTTCTAGCGGGGCATGATTTTTAGATGGCGTGAATAATTGACAGTTACGTTGTCTGCTAGGCAAGTTTACTCATTGGTCTTCCCCTGAATATTTCGAATGCGGAAAAAAAAGTATTATTCTCAGTCGAATGTTGAGAGTCGCTGAATCAGAACCCAGTATAGCAGAGATGATATGGTGTTTTTTTCCCAGTAAATTCTTCAAAAGATGTCGTAAACTGCATTTAATCCCCAGAGTCTTCGTATTAGAGATCTTAGACAGACAACTGACATCAACAAATTACAACAACAACAGGATACAGTCATGCAGCTTCGCAGTTCCTACTAAGCTAAAGTTAATCTGATAAAATTCTACCACTAGGACAAACTGCTGCTGCCAGAGTTCATATTCCAAAACACATCCTCGTACTACCACAACCACACTACAGCAGTCTATCAGCTTGTGTTGGCAGCCTCCTGAAGAAGCTGACTGCGCAAGACGGCAGCTTGCTTCGAAACCTTGGAGGCCTCAGCGCATACACACCCCACACAGCAATTACCACTCTCATTGGCACAGTGTAGAAACCAATAGCAGCAATGAAGCAGAAGATAATGAACAAGAATGTTGCGCGAGGATCCCTCCAGCTTAGCAATGCTTGAAACCTCTCGCCTTGGGTGGCTAAGTCTCCCACTACTGTCTGAATCCTTCCAGCCACACTTCTCAGCCTGTCATAACGCATGCGCACAATGTCCGGGTTTCTGCTTGTTGGGAACGTATCTAATTCTTCATCAAGTTCATCTGGGTAGACAGCTTCGGCATGAGAAAGTCTTGTGTCCATATGAGGTGGGTGATGTGGCCGAGACTTGTACCTCCACAGACCCACAAATGCCATGTAGAACAGAACAGTTGGGATGATGAGCTCAGGAAGAGCAACCATCAGTAGGAAGAATGAAAGAAAGATGGCCGAGTAGATTGGCCGGTTCCAATTCCGAACAGACTCAACTGCACGACTTGTTGCAATGAACCCTGAGATGACACTGCTGAGACGGAAGAAATTGGCTTTGCTTCTCCTCATGCTCCACATGTGAGAGTCATGGTCCAGCATATACTCGACCACTTCACGCCCCAACAGAGGTTCTGCCCTGCTCAGTCGAGATGTCACGACATTCATTGCCTGATACCTCAGGCTCTCTAACTGTGTCACAGTCAGCGGAAGGACATAATGCATCTTAGGCAGCAAAGGGAGCGAATAAAGATGCAACATGTTTCCCATATTAGCACATGAAAACCTAACAGCCAACTGAACCTCTCCTGTTTTCTTAACTCCTGACGGATGAAGCATCAACAGTGGATAGGAGTGGGTGTAGACTCTATCAGTTTCAAGTGTAGAGAGCCTAATCCTGACCTTGCCAATCCGCGAGTCTCTGGCTGCAATCCCATTGTGGTTCGAACTCTTGTCCACGCGCGAGTTGTCAAAGACACCAATTGTGATAACAGTGCATGGATCAAACACCTCCCAAGTATACTGCTCATTCCACTTTGGAGACAGACTATCCACCACAGTACGAGTCCTCACCCATTTCTGACCATACTTAGCAACACAGTAGCAATCCGTCGACCCGCCTTTCCCTTCTTTGATCTTTACCGGCATCAGCCCTGTCGCACCCAAAATCCCCATTTCCAACACGCCAATGTGCGGCTTCCAGAGTTGTTTAGCTGTTGGCCTAACATCGCTGTTATACATGGTTGCTTCATCAAGCACATGGTAACCTCCATCGAGTGTAGCACGCAAATGTATCCGTGACCCAAACCTGGACATACTCTTGGAATCATTCGAGTTACTGAAATGAGTATCAAGATTGAACCACCTAGATGTCACTTGCTTGTCATCTAGCCGCCTCTCGATGGAAGCCACTGGAACTGCTAGTCTCCCGACAGGCTCGTCCCTCCCTGGAGCTACTCTATCCTCCACAGATACCAGCAAATAATCCTCAAAAGGCTCAGGCACTACAAACAGTAACTCCTCATTCCAAATAGGATTGGCAAGGCTCCTGTTGGCAGTAGGAGGTGCAATCCTTGTTCTCATAACCTGACTACCAACCTGGACCTTCGCCATAAACTCTGGATACCTCATCATCGCCGACCCCTTGTCATTCACGCCAACCACATCCTGCGCTTCAATAACAGAAACCCTCAAATACCACAACTTAGGTGACAAATAGACCTTAGACTTGATGGAACAAAGACCGTCAAAATGCACATTGGCAGCCTTGGAATGCCATGCCTCAGCAAAAGCCTCATCAGCTTGAGTCCCAATCCAAATAGAAACCATGACCTCCCCTGTCTTGGACTTATCGCCTTTCTTATCCTCCAACCTATACCACTGTGGCGCAAGCTGACTATCAGGCGGCACCCTGCGCGGCACCTCGTTCAAATCAAAACTAATCCTTCCTAAATAATCATCCTTCTCCTTCTCCTTGACAAATACCTCCACCATTGACGACTGAATACAATCCTTTGAGAAGGCAAAAACCTGATCCCACTCTGCATTATTTGCGCTAACTCTGTTTGTCACTCCTCTGTAATTCCCAAGCTTCACTTCAGCCACCAACTCACCTCCAAACACATGGAACTCTCTAGCTTTCACAACCCTAACATACAAATATTGCATTTGCTCCACCAGATCATAAGTTAAGTTTTTCTTGTCTCTTCCGAAATCTCCTCCACCCCCTCCGCCTAAATGCGGATGCGTCTCCTTAAGCGAAAAATCACCAGACCCATTTGCAAAGATGTTGACACCGCCAGGCCCCAAGGCTGGAAACCCACCTCTGTTCACCGGAATATTGGGCCCAGTGACCATCACAGGCTGCTTCATGTTCATGTCACCAGTCGTGTTCTGCTTGCTCTGCTTGGAGTTTAAGTGAGCTTGCAGGTCGGCCTGCTTCACATTCTGCTGCTGGTTGTTATCTATTTGAAGCTGCTGCTGGTGGTTCTGTTTCTGCTGCTTGTTCACATTAAAAGCAGCGGTTTGGTTCTTCTTGCTCTTCTTGGAGGCTCCTCCTCCGTCAGAGGCAGTAACATTGTGCTGCTTGTTGTCTTCCTTAGTGGAGAGATAAAGCTTTAAGCTGATCTCACCTCTGACATGTGAAAAGAGGCTCCTTTTATCAAGTGTGTAGAGTTGAAGCGACTCCTCGCCTTCTCTAACAACAGAGGAGCCAGAAACCCTAACTTTGCCAAGGAAGTTGCGGCTGTTGGCGGACCTCCGTTCGTTGAAGACATTGACTTCGATTGTGCGGTAAGGGATGTCAGCGAGTTGGGGGATGTGGAAGACGAGCTTCTCGTTCCAAAATGGGTTTAAATTCTTGTACTTAACTTGAGTGCGTAGAATCTGATTGTCGAACTCGACTTCGACGAATGGGGAGGAAGAGCCTTCGCCGTCTTTGGGCATGAGGTTGTGAGCTCCGATGACTTCAACCACCAACTTCTCCTTGACACCACCGGTCATCGAGACAGAGAGTTTGATTGAAGTTGAAGTTAAGTGAGAAAGAGATTGTGTGAGTGGAGGTGGAGGGGGGAGTTTGAATTGAATTGAATGGAGGAGCGTGCAGAGACTGAGACGGAGAGAGAGTGGGGGTTTGCTGAACTGGACAGATATCGATGCAGTGCAGCAAGCTTATGCCTGTGACGATGATTATGAAATTACAGAGTGAGCTGAGCCCCGTCATTATTCCTTACCATAACTTTCACTTTTCTTATTTTCCTTTTAAGTTCTTCGCCTTTTAATTTTCTCTCATTTCTATGTGTAGACCACTTCCATCAGTTATGACAATATTTTTTCAAATTTGTCTGCAACGTGACATTCAATATTTTTTTTTTTTTAATTTCTCTTTTATACACATCAGTATATCATATATATATATATATCATTATTAATCACTTATCACATACTGTAATTTATATAAGATTGACAGATAAATACTTGTACCAAGTTTATATATCTTCCCTAATGAAATATATCGGTGAGAACATCAAATTTTGGTGAGACTGAAACCACAATTATAAATTATAAATTATAAATAGTGAATTATATACTAAAGAAAAGAAAATTAGAGAAAAATAAAGCAATGTGTTTGGTTTTGAGAAAAATTAATACAAAATCTTAGAAACTAATATATTATTTTTATATTAATTAAAATATTCTTTTTTCTCTCAATTTTATATGAGAAATTCACGTTTCTATAATATATATATTTTTAAATATTTTCTAAAAAAATCTATTGATGAGACAATGTTCGTTTTTGATGAGTCGAGTCGAAAAGTCGAGTAGAATAGACTCAAATTAAATCGAAGTAAGTCAATTGCAATAAATTTTTTAATTTTTGAGGGCATTTTAAATATTTTAAATGTTGAGTGTAGTCAGTTGATTTAAATCGAATCTAGTCAAATTTCAAAATCCAGACTTTTAAATCATAAAGAACACACCCTTATACAATAATCAACTTAAGCGGAACTGTGGAGGATGACATTTATGGAACGGAAAGAGTATTAACTACAGTATTAAGGACTGGTTTTGGTCTTTTGGGCAATCCGGATATTTGAGACAAAACTAAATGGTGAAGTGGATATCGTTGATATGGGGAATGTCTGCAAAGGCCATTGTCAGCATCGGGACATATGATATAAACGCTCTCTGGAACACGTTTTGTCAGACAAACATCGGGCCTCGTGCACAACCACACTCTTTCCACTTTTTGTTCTCCTTTCAATAATGTTTTTGTCTTGTGTTTTGTGTCAATTCCAACAAAAACGATTTAACTTAATCCTCCTGCTAGTTATCCACTTAAACTATACTTAAGCTGTTATGCACATACTCATCTCCCATATTCACATGGCAACTGAGGCCCACTCTCAAGTCTCAACCTCTTGTAAAATTCGGGTCAACCCTGTTTTCTTAAACATTCAATCTCTGCCGTAGTGTACCGTGCGATTACGTAGAAATTGCTTATAAGTTAATTTGTCGAAAAAAGTATATACCAACCGTCTGATATTTTAGTGTATCTTCAGGACTCGAACATCGTATATACCAACCGTCATCATAGACATGTATATCAATTGGATTAGTCCATCAATGTTCTCTAATTTCTTTAGAATTTCAGTGCACACATAAAACTTTTTATCAGCTAAGTTTTCTCATCTTCGAAACCTCGAATGCACTAACAAGTACGCTTTAACGGTAAAAATACCAGGAGAAGAGGGATTGTATTTGAACACTATACGTTTTTCATGACTGTATGACAAGTGTTTTTTTTAAATATATTATTTATTTAGATTGAGACCATCAAGCATCAGTGGGAGCATTAGTCCCAATTTAATAGTGTCGAATATGAAATAGATCCGGTTCAAACTAGGAAAAGGAAGTCATAAGAGAACGAGGTGATCTACCGCCCTTTAGAATGGTACGTAAAGTCTGAATTTTTCACTCTGTAGCATGTCTGATCCGAAAAGAACGCCTTATTTCCACAAGTGAGGGAGAAGAGATACATTCAGACTGATGTGTTAGAGATCTCCGCTTCAGCGAGGCTAGAATCAACAATGGCATGGGCAATTGCTTGCTTGCCCTTTTTGATAGCATCTTGAAATATTGTAGACTTCAGTAATTTTTACTACGCAAGTATTCTGTTTGAACAAGAGCATTAAATCGATATAATTCAACGTTTTAAGCGGAGTATAAATTACTAAAGGCTGTCATCATAGGCCATGAGTTTTCCAATAAGTTTGTTTTTGGGCCTTGTAAGTTATATAATTCGGGCTTGTGTAAAAGTTAGTCACTCAGCTGTCACGAGTCACCACGACAGCTTGGCCTTGGCGACGAGGAAGGAGCTGTCTTTTTTATTGGCCACTACTAATCGCACCCCCCACCCCCTCACACCCCGCGGGTCCCATGACGAAATTGACCTAAATATCCAATACTCTCCCTTACCCTCGCCCAATAACCCCCTACCCATACCTTATGAAATTTATTTTTTTATATAAATTAATTTAAATAATAAATAAATTGTATACATAAAACAATTTTTACAAACTCAATCTGTCACAAAAAATGAA
>JAWWMW010001971.1:47643-62713 GCA_035048345.1 Echeveria elegans
GCGCTCAAGTAAAATGTCAGAAACCTTGGTATTGTCATCATCAACAATGGAGGTCCTAGAGCCCTAGGCCCTAACACTACATATATTGCTAAACAGTCACCAGATTATATATAGAACTTATCTACTTCGAACCACCCTTTTTAATTATGTCTAGCTGCTGTCTTTCTGTCTGCTGCAACCTTAAAATAAAATTTGAATAAATGCCCACTTCTAATATTCAGTTCTTGTGACAGAAATGAGGAATAATATTATTTTAGGAGGTCACTTATCCTGCTCTCGCCCAAACACGCTTAACTGCGGAATTCTTATGGGATCCGATATATTAATGCTGGTATGATTTCCCCAAATTTTACTAGGATATTGAGGTACGTGATGTTGAATATATATGAGATCCCCATATACCATAGTGTGTGCTCAAACTAATTAAGAATTTATCTCGTGAAGGCAGATGCGCTGAGCCACATCCAACCCGTGAGGTGAAGGATCACTGCAGGATAACATGTTACTTCCTAATCGGGCAACCGTTCATAAACAGATATAGTTATTCTAATCACAACCACGAGTGATGACTCATGATGCTTTGGTATATATATATCGATCATTTATTGTGCATGCTAATGTTTTTAGATCCTTATGGGTTGTTTTCATAAGAAAATGGAAAGAAAAAACTACTCCCTCCGTCCTGAAATGATATTCCTGTTTGAGTTGATGACACGGTAATTAAGGAATAATGAGAGTATGAGAGTAAAAATAAAATAAAAGTAGGTAAGAGAAAAATAAAGTAGGAAAGAGAGTGTATTGTGAGAGTAAATTAATTGCCATAAAAGAAAATAGGAAGAACTTTAGGGGACACCCAAATAGAAAAGTAGGAAGAACAAAAGAGGACATACTACGTACTACTGAGTGCTGACAAGTCTTGTCTCATAAAAACAAGGAAATAATTGATTGATGGACTTTAGTATACAACTTATCCCAAGTACTGTAACAAGCAGTATATACAGTCAACGATGAAACATATGCACTGGAAATTAAAACCACATAAACATAAATGCACGATGCTGCGTGCTCTGCTGCTTCACTTCAGGCATTGCCTTGTCCGCCTTTCAAAACAAATATGACGTTACATTATACATGTATACTTACGTTGCTTTTATAGTTTTTCGATACGGCATGGGATCGTAGTCATACACTAAGGAAAGGGTTCCAATGGGACAATTTCATTCGTGTAAAATGATAAGATATTATCACGGTCCTTAATTTTTTTCAACAACCGATATTTCCAGTCATCATATTTTATGCAAATATATCCTCATATTTTAATTATATTACAAATTAATCACAACCGTCGAATCTTGAACTATCAATGCTTATGATTATTTTCTCCGCATCATACTTAGATGATTCATCTGGCCCATTAAAAGCTAGCTCACTTGGTAAGAGTACGGGCTTTAGGTGCCATGGTATAATAACATCATTGTTTTTCGTAACAGGTTTGTATAGGTACTGGGAGTTATGTTGTGCTCGGGCAATTGTATTGGACTAATTGTGGCTGAGTCGATCCATGGATGCTGTTTGTGCTTTGTATATCCTTCTAAATATTGTTATAATTCCCTAGTGTTATAATTGTTATACTTTTTATGTTTCATTTTTTGGTTTTTGAACATATACGAAGTTGCACTTGCGTACATTATCGCTACCATGATTGCATCCTCGATGCTTTGCTTTCATTGACCATGATACCCTCTTAATTTCCAGTATTCTTTGCTGAAAGTGGGTTTGATCTCGTTGGAAGCTTCTTTTGTGGCATTTGTAGCTTTGGATCACCACTGGGAAAAAAGTGAGTCTCATACCCTCAGCTGTTTCTATTAAAACCTACCGGGAGCTTGATAGCCTCAAATTTTTTATTACAAAATTTCTTGAAATCTGCAAGTGGGTAGGCATCATGATACTCATTATTCAGGTAACTGAGACGTGAAATATTTAATTTTGGTTCAAAATGTTATATGGGTAGTTCACATCTTGACTAGACGTTGTTACCTCACATATTCCACTTAGTGAATGATTTACATGATTACATCAATAGCTAAATCATTGTGCGTTAAGTTTTTCTTCCAGTTGGTTCCGTCGCGTTTGGTTGTGAGAAAAAGAAAAGAGAATTTAAAGAAAAAATTTGAATGAAAATAAACATGCGTGTTTGGTTACAAGAGGAAAAAAAACAGGCAAAATGAGATTAAATTTTCCTTACAACTTTCTCATGAGAAAATCATTTTTCTTTAAAAAAAATCCTCACTTTTTTCCCCCGCAAGAGCCTATGTGTTAACATCTTGTCTAGACTTAGTTACCTCACCAGTGCAAGTTGAATTCAAAAGTGCTTAAACGCAGTGAAGACATTAGATACAGAGTGTACGTTCATAGAGTTCACGCGTAGATATAGCATTCTAATGATATGTATTCATTCAGTAAATAATTTAGACATTTCTTTGAATACAGGCAGTGTCACTATTACTAGCATTTGTTCTGCAAGCAACAATCTCAACTCGTATGGATGATGAGTATGATGATAACTATGCTGTAGAGAGCACTAGGGAGCCATTGATAAAGTCAAACGAATTAGCCATTTTAATGTTGCTGAGGTACAGAGAAACTTGCAGCAAGATTCATTCATGATTCTCATTTCTTTCATTTGGGATTGGATGTGACCATATGCATAGTTTAACATCAACAAGCTGGTACATTTGTAACAAACTGAATCTTAGTATATCAAATGAGGTATTGTCTCTAATGTTGATGGTTGTGAGATTGTTGCAAAAGAATTTGAAAGAGTGGAAGTTCAATTTATTGGCAGATTTCAGCATCTCGTCTTCTGTTATTCGTTGACGCGCTACCGTGTCTGTGCTCGGTGTTGATGAGTATGTTTTGGTTGCCTGTCAAACGTTAAACAACATTCAGAAGACAAGCAAGTTGAGAGTTCAATGGTAAAATATGTTTGCTTGCCTTAAACTTCACTAACAGTAGATGCCGAGGAAATAAAAAATAAGAATTCACATTTGTGCTAAACAGTATGCACAGATAAGAGTATATCTACATCACTTGCTAATCGACTAGTTTTAGGATTGTGTCACCAAAAATGAGGTACATGGAGATGCAAGTTTGCAAAAATTCAAAGTCCTTGGCCAGGAGTATTTCTGTCTATTACCTCATGATGTTGATGTGTCATTTTGTTGCAAGAAGAAATCTCCCCTTCATACTCTTCCGTCCATGCCATCAAGTAAACCGGACCAAATACCCTTTACTGGTGGCAGCTGTGCCACAAAGGCATTCCAGGGAGGGTAACCAACACCACTTCCACGAACTCGACCGTCCATTCTTAAGGAGAGGTACCTAAAAGTTACATAAACCAGTGACATATATCAATCAATTGTTGAACAATTTGATTCAAACGGAGCGCACGTATCCAATCTGAATGATGACAAAATGGAACAGAAGTCTTTGCGTATCATTTATCAAAGTTTTACTCACACAGGAGACTCAGGGGACACGCCAGAGACTTGCTTTTGCTCATCCAACCACCTACATCAAAATAAACGAAGAGTATTTAGCTACCCGCGAAGGATATAAAATACAACTTCACGTAATGTCTTTAAAAATATATATATTTCTTACTTGATCCATTCATTAACAAGCATGGGAGAAAGTTGCCAAAGTCTCTTCCGCTTAGCTGTAGTCTCCTTGGTCTCCTCAGTCTCCTGGAAGTCAAATTCTGGCAGCTCGCCATCAGTTACCAAAGGCACAACAAGAACACCTCGCTCCACCAACGCATCCGTAAAAGGCTCGCTACGTCTAAAAGCCTCAGAGATAAAAGACGCAGGACCAGCGCAGATGACTAGACGAGCAATCCCTCTCAAATTGCTCATAGGAATGATCTTCTTCTCACTCACACGAAGTTTGAGATTCGAAAGGTTTTCCTCCCTAGAAATTCTAGCTATCTGTGCGTTTTTAGCATTATTTTCTCTGTAATAGAGGAATGCGAAGATGAAAACTGCACCAAAGTCTATACCTAGACCTTTTATGATTTCTGGAATTTCATTAGCACGAGATGAATTTGCAAGCGCAGCAGCCAAACGGGTAAAGGCTATTAGTCCACCCAAGCCACCACTAGCGATAAATGCAACGTAGAAGAACATACGCAGGGAACGAAAAGGGGTGAGCACTTCACTTCTGATCTTGGCTGTTGAACTAAGCAACAAATACATAATGCATTTGATTAGTTACACAAATTCCACTCTACTTATTTACTACTCCCTCCGTCTCAAATTATAAGTCTCATTTGCACACATATTAAAAAACTTTATGTATGTACAAAAATACTCCTTAAGTGTATTAGTGTGACTGCATTTACTGTAAGTATTGAAAATATTGTTCTGATTGTGTTACTTTGGACTTTTAATGCCTTTTCTCTATCGAAATAAAAGAAAATATAAAACTTATAATTAATGCATGAATAATATTATTCATTTATTATAATTTTTTTCAGGGACATTCAAAAAAGAATAGTACGAGGGAGTACTTAAGTTGAAATGTGGGTATACCTAATTTGAGCAGATGAAGAAGAAGGTTCATCGGACGAGGAAGCGGAGCATCTGATAGAGGAAAAGTGAAACATGGAATGGTAATGCTTTGATTTTGTATTACTAGTAGTGGTGAATGTGAAACTGCTGGTGCGGCGCGTAGGGTGAAAGTGAAATCGTGATGACATCGTGAAATCGAACCGGCAAGAGACGAAGGTAGCCATTATCAGCATCCTATGACGGACGGAGGTCTTGATTTATGAAGCGGTGGTGTTTTGGGTTTTGGTCTCTGGAATTGAATGGATGATCAGCTTGACGCCACCTCGTCTCCGAGTTGTATCCACTACATCCCATAAAACTAAATTCATTTAAAAAAAGAAATTAATAGTAATGGATTTTAAAATTAACGTGAGAATATGTAATTTTAAATTTGAAAATAATTATACGAAAATTATTCGAGTGTAATATCGTACCATCATTTACATTTATAGATACAAATACAACAATTTTTTCTTCTATTATTTCAGACATCAGCCCCCACTCCATGAATCTTCTATTACAGTTAAACAAACCCCGGTGTACATGTTTAGTTACTCACCAACGTTTCCATGAATTCTCGCAAAAAGTAGAATAATTTCATCGTCAAAATCACACTGCAGGACGGTTGTCAAGTGGTTTAAATCCTTGTCATGCAACCTCAATGTAAAGGATTCAAATTCTTATTCATGTATGACATGATATCTTCCATAATACTATAAATAATATTATGTGAAGGGACACATGAAGTGTGGAAGGTGATTATTTGTCTCACCTGTGGTTTACTCTTGCATCAGAGCGCGACTTGGATTAGCTGTGTATTGATAGAAGTACCCTAGGCGATCCGTACTTGAAGTGTGCAAAGATGAAAGTAATTAGTTAGGATAATTGATATTGTAATAAACTAAATATTATATGCTATATAAACCTCCATTGTAATACCCTCCAATCGAGAAAAAAAAAATCACACTGCCCTCAAGGCTCTCAAGTTGGTAACTAAGCTATATATTTTTTGAATGGACACATTTTATTTATTTGTCATTATATCATCACCAAAGCGAAAGCAAGAGCTTTTCCTTCAGCAAAAGAACTAATTGTAAATTTGTAATGAGTAATGACTGTTTTCTAAATTTATCGGTCACCATCATGACTATCTTGCATCTCACCAAGCAATGAGAAACTTGCTACCTTTTCGCTGAGGAAAACAACAAATATGTACCTATATCAAAAAACACTCCATGGCTTTGAATCTATCATGACAAACGAATATTTTGGATTTCGACCTGCAGCGCTAGAAGTTTCTTTTCAACTTGGGATATCTTTTCCTGGGTCTCGAGTATTTTGTCTAATCTTTGTTGTGCTGCATCTTGATATGGTTTACTGGTAGCAACCACAAAGTTCTCCAGATCACCGATGGTTTTTGAAAGGTCTTTCTGCATGGCCTCATCGAGTTCCCGTGCTAGGGACTTTGCGATTCTGCTCACCTTATTGACCAACCTCTGTTTTCGTGATGAGAAACTCAATAACGCATAATACCTGGTGAGGGATAAATACTGATGCAAATTAGATCAAGCACAATCATCCACCCGGGCTCAGTCCTCTAATGGATACTCCAAAGAAAATTTATTTACAACGAAATCCAAATGATTAATATCCACCCAGGCTGTAATTCATATACTTGCATTGACAAGTTCTGGGAAAAAAACACTCAAATCAGAACTAGACTACTTACCCGCCAATAGAACATAGTCCTAGAGCGAGCAGATCCTCTGAAGTGGTAGGAAGCACAGATGTCAACAGCGAAGCTGATAGACCAGCCACCCCTATTCCACCAAAAGTCCCCAAGAACTGACAAGCAAATAAGTTGAATATCAGACTTGACTGGCAACCATCCCGGGGGAAATATTATGACATGCTTTATTTTTAACATACTACAGTACTCACCACTTCACGAACTTCTTGCTCAAACAATTTACAAGCTGCAGAGGCACTGAATTCAGCGATTGCACTCAAACTCTGTCTATCCAAAGCCTGCAGCAACTCATGGGTGGTAGCAGAAGTTGATGAAATTTCAGGCCACCTCTTTTCGAAAGATTTCTTCAATAGATTCCTCTCAAGATCACTTTTCGAGTCCAACCATGATAAGTATTCCCCAAGCATTCTCTACATGGAAACTAAAAGTTATAGAGATGACTCAAGTGAACAATAACAATTGGTGTTCTATTAAGTAAACATGTTACCTGGGCATCAGCATGCGCAGGAGCAACTATATCATTTTGAAGACGGAAAGCAGCTGGTGTTGAAAGTGGCCTATCTCCTTTAAAAGCATAGGAGATAGCTAGGTCAATATTGGAAATCTTCAATGTTGAAGATATGACGTCTATAACCCGGGTCATTGTGGTTTCAATCTGCAATAGCACACAGTATATAAGTGGACGCCGTAAAGATTGTCAGATGCTCATGGACAAGATTCATATTGTTAATCAGGAACAAGATCCTGTGCAGCTACATTACATACATTCTTTTAGCCAAGGCATACACAGTACTTTAAAAAGATACAGTTTTAGCTACAAACAACTGAATGTAAACAACACATTATAATATGTGGCATTGTTAATACCACATACTTCTGTTTTTTGCCAAGCCGAACACAATATTGTAAACACATGACTACGCAACAACCACCTGGAAATGCACACGATAATGTGTCACGTTGCTATAAACAAGAATTCTAAATGACAGAATATTACGGTTTCTGGTTCTCGGCTTGACCACACAGGTAGTTTGTAAACATTCGCACAGGGTGGCATGAGTTAGGAAAATTGTGAAGAATAATTATCTTTTGATAGTATTTTCACTTTGATGTCAACACATAAAGATAGAAAATTCATACCAGTGACAAAATTTGTCTTTTCCATAAATTATGCTCATACTCCATCGTCTTAGCATATTCGTTCACAGTGCACACCAATTCATCAATTGAGGCCAAATCCTGCTTTGCATAAATGCATTCTTGTCTTCCAAGAGCACTGCAAGAATTCAATAGTCGGTCCGCAATTGCCAAGGGAGTTTCAAGCTTAAGCTTCATTCTTTCAACACCCATGCTAGTAGTGCCATCAAGAAAGCTGTACAAATATTTCTCGAGGTCATCGAATCTGTTAATTTTTGAACTGTGATTTGTTTCGTTAACTGGTTCCTTCTTATCATGGAAAACAGAAAGCTTTGTTTTGAGGGCAGATCTGGCAGACACGGGATACAGTGTAACTTGATCCAAATTAAGCAATTTCTGTGTGTTCTCCTTGATAAATGAGACAGCTTCCTCGAGCTACAAAGGTCATTGAAATCCATTAAAATAAATCAGATGTTTTGAGAAATAAAAAATGTTGCAGTGAATGTGATCAAAATTCAGAACTCAGAAATAACTTTCTCATTTCTTCGTACGATTGGTTACCTCGGCGACATTCTGATAAAGGTCAGATTTATTCAGCACGAAAACTAATCTCTTCCTCCATTGCTGAATATAGCGAAGAAACACAACCTACAGAGAATATTGCAAATTGCAATAGCAAACTCCAAATTGCAATAGCAAACACTGATACTCTAAAAAGACATGTACGATCACAATTACCTCACTCTCAGTTAGGGGGCGATCAGCAGATATAACAAAAAGAAGTAGATCAGCTCGAGGAACAAACTCTTCAGTGAGACGTTGTTGTCTTTGCAGGATCACATTAGTGCCAGGCGTATCAACAATATTCATCTGTTTCATAGACTTAAATCAAATTACGTACATAATAGAATTATCATTAAGTCAAAACAAACACATGTTCTCAAACATTTACATGCAATGACAAGTGAACTAACTTCTTTTAGAATCTTGGCAGGGAGGTAGCATATATACTGACCATCCGGATGCTTCTCACAGCGCTGTTGCTCACCAGAGTCTACCTCAGAATACTTAAGGAATGTGATTTCATTAGTCGTTGGAATGACTCCCTCCTTCAAATATTGACTTCCAAGAAGCGCATTGATCACAGATGATTTGCCAGAGTTGAACTCACCCTAAGTTGATCAGAACAAAGATATATGAGATACTCGTATTACTGAAAATTAGTGCAGTAAAAGGAAACCTAACATGATGGAAGGAGCTAAGAGTCAATATCAGTGGCCAAGATATGGGGGAAAATGAACAGTCTAGGAGCATCATATGCAAAACAAATTAGTCCTGTTTTCTTCTTTTTTACTATCAGATTACCCAAAAAAAATCCTCTAAATCTTATACGGATAAGAAATATGTTCATAAACTACAAAAAGTGGTCAACTTGATTTCGAGCTAATACCCATGTATATTCCCGGAACCAGAATTCGTTGAAGTTCAGCACACAATTACCACTATAACCAGTAAAAACAGTTCATCAAGTTGAGCAACTGCATCAGTAAGCAATGCCACCTCCTCCATCTGCAAACCCAAGTGAACAATCCAAATCAAGAAAACAATATTGAACGAATTGCAAAATGTCGTATGCATTAGAAGTAAGTATAATTTTAACTACCAAATGTGAACATTAAAAGATCACCATGGGTGCAGCTTCCTTAATCACATCTATAGCTTCGAGTAACACTACTTTCTCCTTTTCTATGAACTTCTTTTCGCTACCTTCTTCAAAGAAAAATCCCACTGGCTTATCTTTCAAGTAAGAGCCATTGTTGCTCTGTCTTATTTCAACGTTTCTGGCTCCTTCAATCCCATTCCCAGTTTCACTATTTTTCATCACTGTGCCCCTGACCAAAGAACTCATCTGGCCTTCACTAACTTGTCCAAGGTCTTTCAACGAAACAAAAAATCCACCAACACCTGATCCAAAAAGCTTCTGTTCTACTCGGGGCAAAGACCATGCAATGAAAATTGGTACTTTTATGTTTTCTGATAAGGAGCTCATTATATCCATCGGATCCTCATCTTCAATGGGCGCGAGCAGTATGAAGTCCGCTCCTTCTGAGTTAGAAGCGGACAAAGCAGCTTTCGCGGTGTGGACTTTCTTAGCCACCAACGGCAACATAACAGTTTCAATTTTCGCATCCATCATCGCACTTCTTGCTACTATCGTAGGGAGTCCTGCACGGTATCCATCGCAAGTTACCATTTCTACGCCTACTTCTATATTACCAAATACATGTCTAGCGACGTAGCACTAAATTTCACCATTAAGTAACGAAAAACGCAATACTAAAATCACAAAAATGGAATAGATATATATAACAAACCTTGATCAGAGAGAACAACTCCATTAGCATTAACAGCAGAAGCAATATCAACCCTATCAGTAACCATAAAAATAGCTCTATCTCTAACCACACTCTTCAACAAAACAGCAGCTTCATAAAGCTTCCCACCACCACCACTTCCTTCACCGCCATTATTCAATACTACAATCCCAACCAACTTGGACACAGCCAAATCCACTCTATCCAACGCATCGCTCAAAACCTCATCAGGACTCACCTCAAGCACCAAATTTGGAACCTTAATCTCCGGTCTCTTATACCCACCGGGAAATAAAGTCCGTGGCTTTTGCTCGCTCCGGACGACGCCGACGCAGCGAGTTCGAGGCCGAATGGAAGTGAAGGAGTTTTGCTTGGGTCTGATTTGAAATTTAGGCGAATATGAATTGAGCAGCGGCGGCCGAATCGGATGATGAAAAAAATGGTTCGAGTTGATAAGATGAAAACCAAATGCAGCAGAAGATTGACAGAAAGCGGAAACCATGGAAAATCGAGAGGAAAATTGAAAAGAAGAAGAAGAAGCTGTTGAAGTGAAGCAATTCCGACCTTCAAAATGTTATCGCAAAATAATTCAATATAAAAATGTACAAAAAAATGGCAAATTTCATGACGTCTTTCTAATTCCTACTGGAAAATTAAATATTTAAAGCAATTTTTGAATTTATATATATAATAAGCGATACACTAGTTATCTAAATATATAAAAGATTAGGAAACGGATATAAAATCAAAATAAAATTTATAATTTTACCCATATTTCCGCCATTAATCACAAATATGCCATTAAAATTAAAATAACGGATTCGGTCTGACCCATTACATAAAAATTTAAAACTGAAAATTTTTAATATTAAAAATTAAAAATAAAAAGAGAAATTTTTATAACTCAAATAGACAATTACAAAATTAAAAATAAAAATAATATTAAAAATAAATAATTAAACAAAAAACATTCAGTATTTTTAATCAAATCAAATAGAAATATGGAAAAAATTTCCACCCGCACCGAGAAGTGCAACTGGTATATATATTAATTGATAAACCGTAAAGCAACCCTTCCGCATCTGTTCCCATCTCGTTCTCGTCTGGCAGCCCAGCGCCGGGAGCATATATAATGAAATCGTTATTTACAGGCCCACCCCTCCGCCCCTTAGATTTCCTAGTTCCGCCCCACACCACAAATTTCTTATCGCTTCGACCTACCACCGCTGTGACTTGCGGAAGACGATCTAGGAAGGGTTGGCAAATGATTCATCCACAATCACTGGGAGGAAGTCATGAGTACCAACAATTACAAGAACAAGCAGTAGTAGAAGAAGAAGAAGAAGCCTCCTTGGTTGAGGAGCTTAAAGTTCCTGAACACTGGATGCTTCCATCTAAAGCCAAGGAGGTGAAATCAATCAAATTAGTTAAATATAGTTAACAGTTACCACTTTGGTTATAGTGATGATCTATGGCCTGTCACTTGTTGGTGTCAATTTGAGTTTTTCTGTGGCCTTTGATGAATGAGTATTTCTAACTTATACCCTTGCTAGTGCAAACTAAGAATGTTGTGTTTCTCTTTTTAATGTCCTAGTGTAACTCGTAGGGCTAGCTTTTATTCATCCGAATGGTAGATCCCTAGTTTGTCTTTCCATTATAGTTTTCGTGATTTTCCTGGCTTGTTTATAGGACGCGGCAGCATTTGATATACATAAAACTCTGTGTGTAAGTATAATATTGTTATGTCATTCTTAAACCAGTTTATGTGATATTACCAGGAGTCAGAGTGGCTCAGAATTGCGCTGCATAAGTGGCTTGACGATGAGTACTGCCCAGAGGAGACTAACATTGAGATCAGCAAAATCGCTGCCCAATCATTTTACAATTCTATAGTAGAAAACAAAGATGCAGACATTGGTGTAATTCTACTGAAAATGGCAAACGACCTGCAGTCCATCAACTACCAGGAAAGCTTTCATGGCGCATTTTCCTCTGCCAATGCCGCTATGGAGCTTGTCATGCAAAGGCTAGAAGAACAAGCAATTTTACATTGATGACAAGGGTTTTGAGCCTTGTACTGACTGCTTAATGAGAAATTATAATAAGTTGTGGAAACAAAAATGGCTGCTTTGCTTTCTGTAAGTGTGTCAAGGTAAAAATGGTAGGGGCAATCCGAGAATAGAACTCGGAACCTCTCGCACCTTAAGTGTGAATCATATCACTAGACCAAATGCCCGTTGCTGGTACACGCCATTTGTTTTCCATCAATGATTTTCCAAAAAAAAACCTGTGAGAACAAAACCGAAGAAGAAAAGAGAGGAAGAAGAAAAAAGCTTCAATTCAACAGCTGAAGAAAGACACTTTATGGTATCAACTCAAGTACAGCAATTTGTCTATTGATGTCACACACAAGTACAGAAAAGGCCATCCCAAACAATATCCAGAAAAGCAAATTCAAACACATGTTCAGCCCCAAACTGAACCAGCAAGCAAACATGCTTGGTGAGAAAGAAAGACTAGCTAACAGAAATCTTTATCAATCAGTAATACCATATATAGTAGTTTTCGGAAGAATCTGTCATAACTGACTCAAGTGCATTGCTGGCCGGGAATCCTCTTCAATGGTCGTGTCGGTTGCTATAAAGGAGGTTGCTGAGCCTGGCGAATTGGCACTGGATGAAGACATAACCGAAAATGGTTTACTAGTGATGATGTCGTCCTTGGACTGGTTTGGATCGACATGGCCGCCATTAGTAATCTTCTCATCTTCATTAAGATGCTGAAGAAAGCAGTCATTTATTTCAGTCAAGGACTCAGCTTCATTGTGGAAATGGGTACAGTTACATTGGTCCCCGATTGATGTCCTTGTGCACTCATGTTGACAGTCCAGCTCTTCTTCGTACCAGCTAGACGAAGATGGAGAGGTTGAATATCCATTGGATGCCTCTTCTTCTTCTTCATCATCATCTCTTTCTCTCAATGTCTTTGTGATAAGAGTTTTGAGAAGATTCATCACTTGGACGGCGTGCATTAGGGCCGTTAGCGGATCAGACATCTGACCACATCAAGATGATTTCAAGACTCAAAAGCCTGATTATTGAGTATTTATTTACGAATCACGGAAGGTTGTTATAATTACCTGTGTCATGTTTGGAGCAAAAACCATGGCAATGTTGCGAGCATTCATCTTATTCAGCTCTTCCTCCTCAACAACATCTGACATTAGCTCAACAGCCCAGTTGAGCAAAGCAGATTCAGTTGGCTTCAAATGCTTGATTAGCTCCATGAACTCTTCTTCATTGTTGCATTCAAGAACTTGTTCAGGTGATAGTCCATCAAGAATTCCACAAGGCAGCTCGCGGAACCAGGCTTTAATTAGCCCCGCTAAACAATGCACGTCTATATCCTTAGGAACAATTCCTCTATTCAGCTGATCCCTCACAATATTTTCCTCCGTGTTCTCCGGATTTATTCGAAAAATCCCTTCTGCCTTGAGGCCTCCGTTCGAGTACAAGCGTTCTTGCATAAGTAAAAGTATTGTTGGTATGCTGTTCCCCTTGGAGTCATAAGAGCAGTGCATCGACTCCGCAGATACACCAAACACACTCACACTGCACCCAACATAGAAGAATCATATTGTAGCTGGGAAATTCATTCCAACACTACGTAGTTCTGAGGCGAATGCAAACCGCATCAGATCCTCTTAATCGGAGTAAGAAAAAGGTTGAAACTATTGAGCTAAATAAACTTTTTCATAAACCTAACGTATTCACTTTTCAAGACTCACAACATCTGCTTAACTTTCTAGTAGATCCGAACCAAGTTCTGGAATGGAAGAGAAGAGAAATAGGGGGGGGTACCTGGCACTGGGGACTTTGCTAGGAACATCAACCTCAAACTCAACAGGAAGGCCAAGAAAACCATTGAATCTGTCGAATGTGACATGCGTAATGTGTCTGACATTGGTGGGACGACTAATGTCCATTACAATAACCTCTTCACCATCCACTCTACATGCCACCATTGACTTCCTCAAAGCAGTCATCACAAGCTCAACTATCCGCACCTGCAGCTGCTCATCATTATTCTCTAATTTCTCTTGACGACGACTGCCGCATTGACCTTCAGTACCAGATGCAGAAACCAACACCATTCCAGCCATCTGAAATCTGTATGCAAGCAACAATGAATGTAGAGAGATTTGGGATTGTTTGTTAAGTAATTAAATGTTTGGTGTAAGAATGCGTGATGATGTTATAGTGAGTGGTTGTAGGGATGAGTTGAGTGAGGCTCAAACGGCCACTTGGGAATTTGAAAATTTTGAATTTTCACTTTATCCGTTTGGACTAGAGCAGAACTCGTGACTTTCTAGGGCATGTGTTTTTACCCTTTAATTACCATTATGCCCCCCAACGGCCACATGTCTCTCTTCTCTCTCTTTGCAGATGCAGATTCGCCTCTCAGTTAATAAAATAATGGAGTATAAATAATCTAGAAATTTGTGCAGATTGATTTGGTTTAATTTGATTTGTTCATTAACATAAACCAAAGTAATTCATTTATAATATAAATGATTAGAGAATTATCCGTATGCACCACTTTGGTATATTCATGGGCATTATTTGCATTCGTAAATGTAAATGCATCAAGAGATGAAAATCAGTCACGTCGTGTGATTTGCATGTGCAAGTCATGTATTTCGTTGAATTGACGTTTCTTAATCGTGTGCGTCGATGCATTTGCATCTATGAAAATAAATAATGATCCGCAAAAGACATCAAATTAAGATAATGTACCTGAGTAATCCTTTACACGATTATCCTGGCATGTGATTGTTGGAACATTTCAATTTACAACCGGTATAACATTTCGAAAACCTCTCATCTCCTCTGCTTTGTTTAAAAGTATAAACATCAACGAATGCTGAGAAAATTGGTGGAGATGGGGTGAGGTGGGCTGGACTTGACCGTTGGGAGTTGGAACTCAAAAGAATAGCAACTCAGGATCTTCTTTGAATTTACTTATTCTCTTGGATGAATGGTTTGTTACATTTTAAATATACGAATATAAATGAAACATATAGTAAGGGTAGAGATTAGGTAAAAGAATATTTAAATATAAAATGTATAAAGAGATCATAACCATAGATGTACCTTCTAATCAATGGCTGAGATTATCCAATTAATATCTATTTAATTATA
>JAWWMW010001973.1:9946-36742 GCA_035048345.1 Echeveria elegans
AACTGAGGAATCTCAGCAGCCTTAAGATGCCTGTCCTCTTCTCGAGAGTAGTCCCCAGTATATAAAATTCTGACACCCGCAATGTCGACCATGAACATGGCTGCACCAAGCACATGTCCTGCTGTATAACACCAGAAACGAATACCATTCACTTCCAATGTTTGATGAAAATCAATTACCTGCATAGAGGTTTCAAAAACAATAGACCCATGAATAATATGTAAGACACCCTACATAGTTTGGCAATCAATCATGCATACAAGGTTAAAAGGTATCTGGCATATAAATATGAACAAGAAATTCCCAGAAAAGCATGAATATATAACAAGGCACCTCGATCTTGTCCATCGAGCGGAGTATATCTTGTTCGTTGAAAAGCATATCTTCAGTAGAGACCTTGCTCACTTTAACATAATCGGAGAGAAGTAGCTTATAGATAGCCTTGGTAGCATGAGTCATGAATACTCTCCCCTTGAATGTGGTCTGTTATTACTCACATACGAAAATTACAATTGAGATGAGACAAAATAACCTAACTAAAGTTAATTCAAACATAAACTCACCTTCTCAAGAAAATACGGAAGTGAAGCAGCGTGATCCAAATGAAAACTGCATTGCATTCAGGAAGAAATACCATTAGTTATGTTAATAGATAAACAGTCGGTCCATACACATATACTACAACAAATCACATACTGAGTAACAAGCAGAACGTCAACAGTTGAAGGATCAATCTCATCAAAGTAAGGAAGGGCAGCCATCCCGGAGTAAGCAGGATGAATACCACAATCAAACTGCAACACCCACAAACACAAATCCATCAAATACCACCAGCAAAATTACCAACCAACCCCCAAACAGAATGCGTAGTCGTACCAGTACAGTTTTGCCCTTGTAAGACATGTAAACGCAAGATCGACCGACTTCACTCCCAGCTCCTAACGGAGTTATAATCATCTGATCGCCTTCTCTCTCCACAAACGACTCTCGCCGCTTCAACGACGGCGCTTGACCCGACGAAGCCATACTCTTTTAACTTCGACAAAATTGAAACAAAAATCAACGAATCGATATGCAAGTCGGCAAAAACGAGCAAAAGAGATGAAGTGAGAATAGCAGCAGCTTACCGAGCGTATCGAATTCGAGGTGAATGAAATGAAACCCTAATTTTGATGGGGCGTTCCGCGCTGCAGCCAGCACCCGTGGACGGTACTGATTAGTTATTGAATTAATTAAATAAAAAAAATAGAAAACGACCACAGTGGGAGTCGAACCCACGACCTTCTGATCCGAAGTCAGACGCGCTAATCCACTGCGCTATGCGGTCTTATTGCCTTTTAATCTTAACAACAATTTAAGTAATAAATTTATAAAGTTTTGCAAGTTGATGATTCTTTGTGTACCCAAGTATAGAGATGGAGGATGGTAGCGGTTCACAGAAGCTGCTGATTCTTAAGAGGTAAGACACTTGCAATGCACTTGAGTATCGTTGTGAAATTTTGTGGATTAGACACTGATGTGTAGTTGAGACATCTAGTAGCTTTATTGGGGCTCTTATGGCAGTGAAGACATGGAGGTGCTGAATGCAACCTGCTTACCTTACATCCATCTGAACTTGCTTGTACTAGTTCTATATTTCTCATTAACTCTTTAGAGATTTTTTTTTTTAAATAATATGTTTATGAATATAAGATGAGATAAAGAATACAAATATGAAATAGAGTGGTGACAAACGAACGTAAGGTAGAAATTTGGAATATTTTCTTATTTCTATATTCATTCATCTACGGCTAAACGAGCGGAGGAGAGAGCTGTATGTTGTTTAAGCTTGATTTGTTTAATTTTTCATGAATTCGAGCTCGATCATTTACAAGTTTTAAGAATTCTTGTTTGAGTTCGGCTCGTTTAAGTTTCATGAGTTCGAGCCGAACTCGAACTCTAATCGAGTAATTAAAAATAAATTTTTTTATTTTAAAATATTATTAAAAATTAAACTTGAACAATTTTAATAATCTTATGCTTCTAATAAACATGATAGCCTTAAATAAGATGCTTTGTCTAGCTAGATTGAAATTTTAACAATTTTTTATTTATAAATATTATATATTTTTGAGTTTATAAACGACTTTAAATTGATAATTAAGCAAGTATTTTATTGAATATTCATTTGAACATGTATTCGAGTCGTTCACTAACATAAACGAGCCGAACAATACTTTGCTCATGTTTGGCTAGTTTAATAATCAAACCGAAAAAGCATGTTCAAAAGCTTGGTTTTGTTTAATATCGAGTCGAACATTAATTGAACTATTTAAACATAAGCCTTTTATATAAGTAAGTAAAATTATTTAGTAAAATGTGAAATTTCAAAAGTCAGTCGACCATAATTTGAACATTTATAACCAGATTCAATTTCATAAGCAAGGTTGGGAACTTTTAGAAGAAAACAGTAACATAAGGATGAAAACATCAATGTTTGCAATGCATTATCATAAGGCGAGATGTTTCAGATGGAATCTATTATAACATAAAATAGACTCAAATCGTAGATTGTTTTGAGTTACAAAAATCAAATACAACACCATACTTAGTAAACCGATGCTCAAAACCAGTGCGAACAAACAGCAATCCAACCAGCATCATCACATCACATCACTTCATTAAGCAGTAAGAGCCTCCTCCTTGTGAGTCTCAATCACCACATCGCTAGTCGGGTAAGCAACGCAAGTCAACACCCATCCGTCGTCAATCTGATCGTCATCAAGAAAGGAGCCATCGCTCTGGTCCACTTTACCTTCCACAACTTTCCCAGCACAAGAAGAGCAAGAACCAGCTCTGCAAGAGTATGGCAAGTCAACTCCAGCCTCCTCTGCAGCGTCCAGAATGTACACATCATCAGGACACTGAATCTCCTTAGGCCCTTCTGGTGTTAAAAGCTTGACTTTGAACACAGCCATGGCTGTCACTCTGCCTCCTCTGTTGCTTGATTTCAGACCGAACAAGGCTTGACCCACGTTCAGGTTGTTTGACCTGATGTTGACTGCTGGTTGGCTGCGGATGAAGGAGCTTCCGCTGACCATGGTGCCTAAGAGTGTCGCCATTTCTTTGCAATGAGATGTCTGAGAAAATGGAGTGTTTGGCTCAGTTTTGTTTTTGACTGACGGGAATGGTTGTGTTGATATAGTTGGATGAAGTGAGGTTACAATGAGCTTGTGGATGGAGTGTGGATGACCCAATCTGACACGTGGCGAGATGTGGTGCGTTGCTGTGTTATCTCTTTATCTATCAACATGGGGTTCTGGAGCTGAGTTTTTTGTATGGTGAATGTGCTCGACACGATCCTCCATTTTAAAATTATACGCTCTACGTTACGGTTCATTGTCAATCTCCGGAACGACGCCGTTCCACAGCAAGCTTTCTCATCCGTCATTCGTAGAGTCGTTGGTTGTTTTGAAACAAGCTAAAAAAATGACAACTACTCAAGGACACAGTCCTGGCTCTCTTATGTCCGAGAACCAACTTGAACAAAAGCTGCTTAAAAACTAATGTAACTGCAGCAATGCAGTGGCAATTAAAAATGACAACAGCCACATGTTGCAGAGCTCCCCAAGCCTCTCCTCGGGAGCTTTGGGAAGTCATCAGGACTTGCCATGACACAATCATGCCCATTGAAAGAAATTTTTCTGGGGAACGCCCAGCCATTTTTAAAAGACAAAACTCCTTCATCTTTAAGGTCCCGTTTGATTGCGTTGAAAAAAATGAGAGGAAAAGAAAAAAAAATCGAGTGAAAATGAAATTTGTATTTGGTTGTAAGGAGAAAAACGAAAAAAAATAGGCAAAATGAGATCAAATTTTCCTTACAAACTTTCTCATGGAAAAATCAGTTTTCTTTTCCCCACTTTTTTCTCGCAACCAAACGGAGCCTAAGAAAAAAGAATGAAAAAAAGGTAACAACATTTCTGATTGAACAGATCCATTCGCACATGATTGTAGCAACATGTCGTTCTAGCACTTCAGTCCGTAGAACTTGCCAGTTGCCAGTATCATCTAAGAAAAAACAGTTAGAGTAGCTTCAAAATGGTTACAAATCAACAAATATTACCAGAAAGGATCGGAAGATATATGGGATTCACTTACTGAATCCGGCCAGCATATTGAATGAGTGGCTGTGATATTGAAAACTGAATACTTGGGTCGATCGGTTGGGGTGCACAACCACCAAATTCCAGTCAGTGTAGTTCTTAGCGTAGTTTAGGTTTTCTATGGTTATCTTCAACCGCAAGTATTCCCTTTAACTAAGTTTGACATGCCATAGAACCGGGCACATGTGTCTTGCGCAGCTGGAAGATGGATGTTGCGATTTTCCTTATCCCACTTGCATTTCATAAGTAAAAAGGAATTGTGACACATGCAGAAAAACACAGCATATGTTTAAAGGCAGAAGATATTGTTCCAAATCACAATGTATCAGTGCCTGATCCAATGCACGTTATCAGAAAAAGAAAAAACATCATTTACGTGATGTGAATAATCAAGTAAAGCTCCATATATTTTATTTTTTTCTGATCAGCACCAAAAGCGTTGGGTTCAACCATTTTATAAATGTTGTGTCACATTATGATAAATTGTATTTAAGGTTTCATTACACATCTCAGGAGTCACAAATCATCATTCTCTGAACTTACGAGAGCTCTCACAATAAGTTTAGGTAACAGAGAATATATATGTTGGAAAGTGAGATTGCCTTACTTGACACACATGTAATTCCCAACAGTATCAAGACAACCACGCAGTTGCATTTAGGGCAGCGAACAATATCTTCACTGTAAAATGAAGATAATGAGACACGCACAGCACTTGAGAATAGGTGATGCTTGGAATTGGGAAAAAGAGCAGGTTACATTCCAAGTCCTTACATCACTGATATGTTAAATGGATACCTCATTAAAAATCAAAGAAGTAAATCTTTCAACAAAGTAATGGTTTTCAGCGGCATTGGGTGAAGCAAGATAATGGGAGAAACGTCACTAACCAACGGCCTCTGTATATCGACGAGCTCCATAAGCAGGAAATCTTGACGGAGTAACTTCAACCGGTAGACCACAGGTGTACTATAAATGTCATTGCTTCCATTATCAGTACCAATACAACCAACATTCATATGGAAAGAAGCAAGATATGTGTTTGTTTATCTTGCGTCATAGTTGACAATACACCTCCTCTACAGCAATTTGCCACTTGAACATTATACGGCTCCCCAAGTGATATATGTATTTCATAAAAAATGTCTTGTCTATAATTTCATTTTATTAATCAAGTCAATTTCTCTCCACATCGGGTGATCTTATTTTTGTGTCTTGCTAATTAATGTTATTTTGTCTTTGGCTGTAAAATGTATGATTTCAACAAGTGAGCATATTTGAGGTTGACATGCCATGCCATGCCAATGTGTGCCAAACATGAATATAAACCTATGAAAGGACCTTGGCAATACAAGTTTCGGTGAGGTTAATTACAATCGGAGATTCATGGATTAAAAGAGTAAATTAACGGGTCTAACGAATTCTTTCATTGGATCGAAAATTCAATTAAAATTTTCGGATCTAACGACTTCTTTCTTGGAACGAAGATGCAATTAATTAAATTTAGCGGATCTAACGACTTCTTTCATGAATCGAAGATTTAATTAAATTTAACGGATCTAGCGACTTCTTTCATAGACGATACCAATAAACTAACAATGTCGTTAGATAAAATTTTAAAACTAATCCATCAATTTCATTTGAATAGTATTCATTTAAAAAAACATTTTTTATTTAATTTTAATTTTAATCACAATATTATATTCAAAATAATTTGCACTATAGTAATAATTGTATTTAAATCTTATTAATTTGAAATATACCAATTTTTAAGTTTCACATAAGAATTTTTTTATATAGAAATGTAAAGACAAGATTTGTTATCATATGTCTACAATTACACATGATTATTTACGCACCAAAATTTATGAAAAGATTAATTATTGATATTCATCTTTACAAATTACCATCAAAAGATCATTTAGTGCTTTAAATAAGAGGTGAATGGTTCTTAAAAGTTGGTTCAACGTACGTCAGACTGATATCATACTTGTGGTGTTTAGAACATCTCATGATGGTTAAAAAAGTTATAATATGAATCTATAGACAATAAAAAATTAAATAATATGATATACTTTTTGTATTTTATTATTTTATTATTATTTTGAAATATAATCATCATAAAAATCAGTTGTTCATAAAAATGTTGTTAAATGTTGAGTTGACTTGCTTTACGTTGAACTGAACTGAATTGAACTAAACTGAATTGAATTATAATTTAACTTAAAAGAACAGAGCCTAAATCTGCCACGTGATAATTCACAATTCATACGCAGCTGTATCAATTTTGTATGGGTTGAAATTAGACCAAGGCCTGAGATTTATTAGATATCATTTGACTTGTATGTTAATTAGCTACATATATGTATACAATCTCACACTTTTTTTGGTTTGTAACTGACCCATAAAAATCCAACATACGCCTGAGTTTGCATAATCTCTAGTACCCCTTTCAAATAAATGCTTTGGAGGACAACATAGAGGAAAGGCTCATGCATTTGTTATAAAATATCGATACTATTGATCTTCTTGTCAATTCATTTATCTTGAATCCACGTTGAACTTAAAGTAAAAGTAGTCACGTATCCTTGATTGACATTTTGATATGCCATTTGGAATCTCTGGATACCAAAACATTGAACAAAATTAAGTTGAAATGGTTTCTTTACGGAATTAATTAACTGGACATGAATGTAAAATAGTTTGACTTTCATAGAGATTAAAGGTCGCATAACCTTTTAACCAAAAATGTTTTGATGCAAGATCGAACAACTTTTTAATTTTGAAATTTAATTGTTTATTATGCATTAGTAATTTTGTCATAGTCTCTGTCTGTATTTTTTTGTGCATCTGTCGCCTCTCACAGACACAGCAGATGGGAAGAAGACTTACATTTTTCTGGGCCTGTTTAAAGAAATGATTTTGTAGTGTAGCCTCATGACTCTCGACTCTCATGCATACATACTTCATGTTCTACGGATTATGTTAAAATACGAAATGACTGTGTAACTTCATTACCACAACTGGAGACTGGAGAGACTATAATCAGAATTTAGAATTGTATAGAAGTGTGCTAGCTGATCAAAACCTCAGAATTCAAATTTGGGAAAATGATTGTGACGAGAAAAAAATTTTGTAGGCAGAGCTAGCATACAACCATTTTAACAATTTCTACAACTCTATATTCGGTTTCCTAGCAACGAACAGACGTTAAATACGAGAGCCTGAACCTGAAAGAACCGCTACCAATTCTGAAAAGTTTTTCTGTGCAAAAAAAAAAAAAAAAACTCCACATTTGGCAGCGAATGATGTTCGTATTTTGCACAAGCAATTGAAGAAGTAAATAACCAGTCATTCTAACGCTTTATATACACAAATTTGATGCACAAGTGACAAGTGGGAATTTCTGAGTCAATCTCTAGTCTAGGTTTACCTGAGCAGAGCTGTCCACATGTATAAACATCTATGAGCATGAATGAAAACTTTAGTTAAGGAACTGTTACATAAAGAACCTGGAAGTACGGCTCGTCTATGAATCTGTTACTGGCAGTTTTTGTTGCAGAATATGTTCTGAAGTAATTAGTTTAACTTAATGTCTGCAGCTTGATACTGAGATTTCAGGGAGAGCAAGGAAAGGACTCGCAACCTGCGTCATGGCAATTAAATGGAGGGTGCTTAGATTTAACGCATATGATAATAGCAAATAATGATGCAAAGGGACTAAGGCAGTGTTTGTTGGCTTAATGCATGTTTTTCCGTTTACGAATTTAAATTATCAAGGAAAGAAAAATAGACAAGGTTGAAGGCGTTGAGGATGTGGGCAACTTACGAGACAATATCAGCAAGATAAAATATCCGAAGCCTTCCTAGCTTAGAGCCTTGATATTTCTTTTGATGAGCATCAATAACACATTCAGCCTCAGAGCTTGTGGCCGTGAGAACAAACTGAAGACGAATAGTTGCTGACATGAGTTTGAAATTAGATATAATCATATTGACTTTATTTAACTGATAATTTAGCATACCATTGGAAAAAGTATTGCCATAACTCCGTAGCTCACTAGTGGAGAGAAGAAGAAGATGGCCAGAACACAAGGGCTACCTACAGAGTTAGTGCAAAAGGATGGATTATACTTGCAATAACTTGAAAAATAAAATCTATGTTACAAGTCAGAAGTATAATTACCAAAGCCCAAAAAGAAAGCCCAATTGGATTCAAAGAAAGCAAGCCTTCTGTCCAGACCAACTTCAGAAAGGTTCCATTTATACCTAAAGAAGTTGTGAAATCCAGTAAGCCAAATAAAAGCAAGTTATGCACAATGCATACATCAGGTAATTTAAAGGGTAGTGATTACATACTCGAAGCAGTAATAAGAATACATCCAGGCTAGCAGTACAAAATTTAGGGCCTTCCCAATATAGGGGATGTATCCTGTCACGTAAACCTGAAATAAAACCGCAAAACATATTAGTATGTGCTAACATCTACTCACTGGCACCGCATCCTTGAGACACTTTGTTGTTAGGTGTACAAGTCAAGTGCAAAAAGGATAGGCATTTTTTAGCGAAAAGAAGGTAGTATTTAGAAACAAGTATGAAATAGACCCACCTGAAGGAAAAAGAAAGTCAAGAGGAACATTGAATAGACTTGCTCCCCTATCCCAATCACAATCCTGCAATATGTAGAGGAAAACAGAATAAGTACATCAACAGTTACAGTAGAATAATCACACATAAATGCTTTTTGAATCGAGTTCTGCATTATTTTGGACAATTATTGCACGAGTAAGTAACCGAGTGGGACTGGGACCTCTACCCTCCAATGCCCGCTGGCTTTGCTGTTTGACTGCTGCTGTCTAATGTAGAAGCTTCCTTTATGCTCATGGGCTCTCGCACTGAAGTTTTTCCTTGTGCATCATAGCCGTACTTTGCAATATCATTGTACCTAAATCAGGAAAAAACTGTTTGTAATTAAAAACTATCGAGCAGCATGCCACTTCATCTAACATAGTGGCAGACTGGCAGGTAGCAAATATATAAAAAATGCATAGACCAAGTATACAGAAGATGAAGGAAAAAACACAGAGAGCACTGGGTAAGCATTATAACGGAGTACGTATAGTAAGTTATAACTGGCTAGTGCTGTAGCATACTTAACATCATAAACAGGTCCATGACTAACAAAAAACCCTTCATTTTATTTTACTTATGTACTTCTCTAGTAGTTAGTACTAAAAGCCCTGAAAAGAAGGAGGTTCCAGAATCCAGAAAGAAAGAAAAAGTAGTGGAGTGTATTACCACATAGTGCTCAGAATGAAGCTGAATAAGTACAAAGGGTAGAACCAAAATAACTGCAATGAGGAAACAAACAACATTCAGTCACATTTAACAAAACATATGCTAACCAGTTACCTGATAAACAGTTCAAGATTAGGGAACTATGTCAAACACACTGAAACTGTAGAACTAAATATGCTCACTCACATAAAATAACTTTATCAATCCAAGATGCAAGAACGAATAGAATTCCTTAACACCATCGAATGCACAGTTTTCGCCCTGAGTCATCTGAGTGCACTTGTCAGGCAGTATCCATTCAAGCGTTGGGATAACAACAACTCTCAAAGTGAAGATGCTGCACAAAGAGTCAAACTTTTAGCACCCCATCTCTATTACAATCAACAATTCCGCAAGTGGGGGGCTACATCTTATAATTTTCCTAAATAAGCTACAAACAAACAGTTCAAATTATATCCATAGAAGTCTGATTCTTCATCCAGAAACTTTCGCTGATCTTCAAGGTATCCAAATATTTTCTTAAATAAACAACAAACTAATTGAAAGTCACAAAATCATACCTTCCCAGAAAAATAAAACCATTCAAGAGAAAACACTGTCCAGTCCTTTTCAGAAGCGGCCTTGATCTGCCAAGAAAAAACCCCAAAAAAATCAACAG
This sequence comes from Echeveria elegans, assembly GCA_035048345.1. Lineage (NCBI taxonomy): Eukaryota > Viridiplantae > Streptophyta > Magnoliopsida > Saxifragales > Crassulaceae > Echeveria > Echeveria elegans. Next base: position 20,045 of record JAWWMW010001973.1, read on the forward strand.
CTTGTAATCAACTGTACAACTCTAATTGAAAACATCAATCAAATATATAAATAGTAAAACCTGTAACAAAGGACAGCAACTCGGTTAAGACAGCAGGCCTCTCTGAAACCCTCAAGCCAGAGTAAAGCTGCTTGCTTTGACTTGTTTTTCAAGACTTCAATCACAGGCTTTGTAGCTTCTGATGCCTCTTCCATTGGCGTGGTGGGTGGAGAAACAGCCGATGACGAATCCCACAACTTGAAGAAAAGACTTCACAAAGCTTTGGATGAAGAAGAGAAACGATTCGTTTAATCCAATCTAAATTGATTTATATACAACCATCCTCAATACGTAAATACACAAAAGATAACGGGTTTAATTGTAATTATTGGATTCAATGGGTCGCGGTCGCGCAGAGGGGGTTTATATTTATACGATACTTAGGGGGTCTAATTCAGTAAACTGATTCCTATGGGTGCAAAGAGTTTATATGATACTTTGGGGGTGAAAATTGTAATAACATAACTAGAACGGTGACGATGGAATCAGATTCTGGTTTTGTTTTAAAAGCGGCTTGAGAGCGATCGGCAAAGACGATGGGGCAGCCGAGCAAGGAGCCGTGCAAGAAGGAAGCCTGCGATATTCAAGCATGTTTGTCGAGGAACAATTTCAATTCCCAGAGGTATATGATGTAATTGTTGTTGAGATTTTTGAATGTGAAATTCATGGTAAATATAATTTTGCTTGATTTTGTGCTTCTATGTGATTGTGAATGCTGATGAGTGTTTGTAGTTGATTTTTGGAAGTTTGTCATTGTAGCATAAGTATATATTTTGTTCATGAGCTGCTTAGGTTGAGCCTGATGCTGGTTTAGGATGTGAGGAATTGTATGCCGCGGCCCAAAGTAACATTTTTGTTGCATGCTTATACATGGTTTTTTTCTCTCTTTTAAATGGATTTGAAGTGATTGATAAACTCAGAAAACCATTGATACGCGATGCTTGATATTTATGGTGATAGGATTAATGTGAGGTGGGAAATAGAGTTCGGGTTAGACGAACATGCAAGGACATTTGTAATGTTTTATCTATTCTTCATCTACTGAAGTAGTTAGGCAGCCCTGTGGGTGTTGGTAATGCTGTGTCTATATCTTCGACAATATACTGGTGACATATACATTGGCTTTTTACTGATTTGTTATCTATCGGTTAGTGCAATCTTTGCTTACATGTTTCTTTCTGGTTGACATTGTGTAGATGCCGCAGAGTCATTGAGTTGTTGCAGTTCTGCTGTGAAGAATGCAAGTACAAATCCACTCATTGTGGGTCGGTTGCTGACCTTCTTAAGCAGATCAAGAGGTAGACTGGCATTCTGTCGCAAGAGAAATGATGTGATATATTGACTTGATAGTATATTTACCAAATAAGCAAATACTGTACCTTACGGTAGAAATGTGGTGGTTTAGTTTGTTAACAAATAAGATGTACTTTTTTTTAGGTTATACCTAAACATTATCATTATTTATAGAAAGTTGATCTTAACGTTTGTAACTTGATATCATGGGAAAGTATATACAGTGGTGATGCAAATGCTGGCAAAGCATAATAGGATTGATTTGGCAATGTCGACGAGGATCTTGGCCGCGGGGTGGACAATTTCAAGCAACTTCATGATGGTTGTGCTGTCATTGGATATAGTAATATTTCCTTTGTCGTCATGGATGAGCTTGTCCATGCCTCTAGGACCGAGCGTTGAGCGGACGGAATCAGCGACGCCAGTGCATTTATTGATATTACTGATGAGATGAGCTGTGGCTTGCCTTGCGACGTGTCTGTGCCTTGTTTGAGTAGAATGATCTGCGGCTGGAGCATTGCCAACATCTTTGCGTGGTGAAAAAGCTAATCTGGAGTGGGGGAGTTTGAGAGTCGGAAATGGAGGGAGGGTTCTCGGGGAAATCTAGGGCTTTGAGTCTCTAAGGGAGTGGAGTGCAGTGACGAACGAAACAGGTTAGATGCGTATGTTTCGCAAAGTTCGGGGATCAGTTCCTAAATATTGAAAATTTAAGTAAAGCCCAGCTCCCGGCGGCTGGCAAGAATGACTTGAAGTACCCAAAACATTAAATGTTCTGAATCTGCGAGGGAAGACTTGATGTATATTATGGAAAGGCTATACAATACAACCGAGTCGGTTATACGGGCGAACACTATATGTTGTTATACATTATAGTTACTTGATGAATTGTGAGGTTCTAAGTACAAAAAAGAGATGGTCACAGAAGCTGGACAGCAGCTATTGATGGGATTTTCTCGCGTAGCTTTTGTGTGACAGCTACCCTTACTGTCATGACTCCTGCAGCTGGACCTGAGATCCTGACCTTGACTATTGGATCCTCGATCGCTACAAACTCGAGAGTCCCTCCTGCTGGTCCGACAAGGTAAGGCCGTATCTCCTCAAGCACCTGCAAGGACATGGGTTATTTCTTCTATCATATAAGCCTTCTTAGTTCATACCTGAAGCAAAATACGGTGTGGAAATGTCCTCGCGCAAACAAATGCAAAATGCAAAATGCAAATAAACTAAAATCTTAACCAATTTCATTAAAACAATGTGGCAAAACTCCTGTTGGATCTCGCGAATACGACTGAGTTCATATTTAAATTAACAACAAAAATTCATTTGAAACTAAAATTTATTAAAAATTTTTGGATTGGATAAAGTTAATACATTTGCAACTGACCCATTAAACAAACAGAAACAGTTACAATAATAGAAATGAATTCTTCTCATCCTAGGAGTACTTTGAATTAAACTGATAAAGAAGTGAATTTCATGCTGCCTGATCCAGAAAACCACATAGAGCGACATGTCTAACACCTAACAACACATTTGCAATTTAATGTGATTGAGCAAACAGAGTATAAGCTTCGATTCCCCAAGAGTTTCTTGCTACATTAACATCAAAAGAGAGAGGGTAGTAGAAGAGCAAGTTACCTTTTCTATATTCTCCTTAGTCATTTCCAGCCCAGTTTCCTCATCTGCTATTGCTTCAACTGCCACTATTTCAGGCATCTTCTCCATTAAGCGGCGCTCAATTCCCATCTTCATTGTTATCGTCGAACTCGGGCAGGACCCGCATGCACCTTGCAGCTTCAGACGTACAACATTACCATCAATCTCGTGCAACGCAACATTACCTCCATCAGCCATAAGATACGGCCTAATTTCATCCAGCACACTCTCAACGTTCTCTGCAGTTAATGGAACCTCCAACGCTGAGTCTGGAGTCGCAACGGCCTTCACAACTGCATCAACCAAAAGAACCTTGTTATTGCATATCGACCAGAACACTTAAAAAAGGCTCCAATGAAAAGGCATGAAACACCATCCACAAATATCACGAGCAATGAACTTCAATTCGTGCTAATATCACATCCAGATTCACAAGGAACTGTTTCACCAAATTTCGAAACTATATGACTCTAGAAACACTCACTTCTCAAAACCTATGTAAATCTATCAATTGCAAAATAAAAAGACTCAGCCTTGAATTACCTAGCGGCTGCCTAAGGCCAGTGCTTCGAGCCAGCACTCCGCGGGATGAGAAAATCATCAGTGCGGTACGCCCTATTGCAAATTGAACACGACCACCACCCAAGAAGCTCGTCGACGTCTGCAACTAGATTCCACTCATATATCAATAAAAGAGACCCTTTTTTCAATAAACAATTGAGGAGTCAAACCGCACCTTGAACGACCGAGAGCAAGACGCTTCTATGGTTTCAAGTTCCCGACAGTAGGTTGCATTCAACACCAAAGCTTGCATCTCCTCGTTTCCAACTTTCTTCCAACAACAATAGAATTCAAACGAAGTCTCGAACTGCTTCGAATACAATGGAATCGATGCGTGTTGAGCTTAGAAACGATGAACGGTTATCGATGCTTCTGAGCACCGATCAGATTCGCCTCCGCTTCCGTCCAAAATCGTAGCCCTTAAATCCAAGGGGTTAATGTGTCATAAAATACTCATCAGGTGTTGTTTGTAATTATTTAAATTAACGGGGTGTTTATATATTTAAACAAATTTAGTGGGAGTGACAATGGATAGATGTAAGGTTCAAGGGTGATTATGTAAATATATCAATCTGTGGAAGCATAACAGCCGTGGGTGGAGGAGCGAGTCTGCGAACCCGATCGGTGGCGTTTACTCCGATTGGCGTGCCGTTTGACGGATTGATGAGATGGCGCCGAAGAAGCAGCAGCCAAAGCAAAATAAGCAGAAGCCGAAGAAGCCTGTATCGTCGTCTTCGTCTTCTGGACCGAGATTGCAGATATCAGCTGAGAACGAGAGCCGGTTGAGGAGGTTGTTATTAAATTCCGGGAACGGGAAGACCCCGGCGCCGTTTGTAGCTGATGATTCTTTATCTAGAGCGCAGAAGGCGAAGAGGCTTCGTTCCATATATGAGAAGCTTTCTTGTGAAGGGTTTGCTAATGAACAAATCGAGCTCGCTCTCTCTGTTCTCAAGGTTTGATGGGTTTTTTTATTCTATTTTTTGAATTTTCTTTTCCTGAAATTGACTGATCTTTTAATTGTTAAAATGCTGGATTGGTGATTAGGATGGTGCTACATTTGAGGATGCTCTTGACTGGCTATGCTTGAATTTGCCTAGTGGCGAGCTGCCACTGAAGTTTTCTAGTGGGACTTCGTCACATCACAATGCAGGTGTTGTTTTACTATCAGGGCAATTTTTATGGTGCCAGCATTCTCATGTGTTTGAATTTATATTAATTTTTCTTCTTCTACTTTTGGAGTTAAGAGTTGTGATTGTCTGTTATCAGGCGGTTCTGTTGGTGTGATATCGTATGTTCAAAAAGAACGGAACTCTGTAGTAGAGACAGCAGCATCAGAGGATGTGGCTGAAATGCCTGAAATGGCTGTCAAGATCAAAGGTTCGCAGGAGGAGAACAGTTTGGATTTAAAGCAGCCATCTCAAGCTGATTGGATAAGAAGATATATGGAGTTACAAGAGGAGGTGTTTCTGCTTCTCGCTCACGTTATTATTTGCTATGGTGATTTGTTTGTGAAGCCTTATACGGCTTCTGTCTTATAGAACCAGTTGTTGCACTGAGTCTCAGAGTGTTTATGTACTCCGAATTATCAAGAATCGTGTTTATATTTTGTTCAGTAGTCATGGAATTCTGATCATGCAGTCTAATTTGTAAAGTATAACCAAAAACATGACTTGAACAAAAATGATGGTGAATCGTATTTGATGTTTTCCATATTTGCAGGATGAATCAGATTCCTGGGAAGATTCACTGGATGGTGATTCATCTAAAAAGGTACGAATCGAACGTAGGATTTATGGATCCTTCCAATAATTTTATGCAAATATTGTGTATCTACTGTTACTGGCTAGTTTATTTCGTTCTGAGCAGCAGCAGCAGCAGCAGCGTGTTGCCTGTTAAATTTGTTTGAAAGTGGGGTGTTTCTGTGCTGTAAGTAATGGCCAACTTGCAGGATTTTATATAATGTTATGTGGATATATGAGGGAATACCATAATAAATTATTACTCAATCTAAACTTTTGCTTTGAATTAATGTATTGGCCTCTGTTGTTTGTCACTTTTTTTTGGAATACTGGGTGCTTATGGGGCGTAATTTGTTTCTATAACTTTGTCCTGGATCACACTTGGGGTCACTTGGTCCATATTGGCAGGTCTCTGAGCCACGGTCGTATGAGGTCATATCAAAGGAGTATCATGATGCTCGGATTGATGCACTCCGTGCAAAAGAAAAAGGAGATAAGGAACTCAAGGAAAGATCTGGACATGTAATCCGCAAACTTAAACAAGAGTTGGTAACCCTAGGTGGATTTTAACTTTCATGATCTTGTCTGATAAATATTGTATTGTGTTTCGCATTTCATGTTGGTGTCAACTTTATATCAGGAATTTCATTTGACATTTTGGCATCCAGTTTTGAGAGTGAGCGTGCTTCTCATGTGGTAACTGAGGATTCTTTAACTGATTCCACTGGATCTAAGGGTCCAGAAGCTGGAGCCTCATATACAGCAGATGATGGTGCTTCTGTTCCGGCGGTCAGGTTAATAGATGATAAAAAATGTAGTGAGACTTGCGGCTCAGATGACTTGATGAGGATGTCTTTGTCACAGAATATATCTAATGAGCAACAGAAACCTCCTGAAGATGACAAAGAGGATGTCGAACTTGGTGACTTTTTCTCGGAGGAAGCAATTTCTGAGGTAGTTGTTCCTTCTGAAAAAACAAGAAAAATAACTGCTGCTCAGAATGTGGATACAATAGATGGGATCTGGAAGAAGGTATAACTTACTCTCAATAAAGTTGGTAATGGTGACATTTACGTGATAACGTTATTGGCCAGATATTTGGCCAGCATTCTCATTGCATTACCAAAATGACAGGGGGATCCACAAAGAATTCCTAAAGCCGTATTGCATCAGATATGTCAGCGCTCAGGATGGGATGCTCCTAAATTTAATAAAATGCGTGCAAAAGATAGTACCTTCTTTTACACCGTCAGCATACTGCGAAAGGCTAGTGGGAGAGGTAAGAACAGAAAAGCTGGTGGTTTGATCACTCTGCAGCTTCCTGACCAGGATAACACATTCGCATCTGCTGAGGTACTTGTTCAGCATGCTTGAACATTCAGAATATGAGAACCACACTAGACTTCTGTGTTTGATAATAGTTCATAATTGAACCAGTTTATCGTTTAACCCTGTTTTCATTTCCATGCTCATAACATCATTTCCCCGAAGTGTCACAAGAGTGTGAAAGTGATTCAATGCTGTATTTTATTGCAGGATGCACAGAACAGGGTGGCAGCTTTTGCTCTTCATCAGTTGTTTCCTGATCTTCCTGTCCATCTTCTAATTACAGAGCCGTATGGATCACTAGTTATACAATGGTTAGAAGGTAGATTTCTCCTGAGGATTGTTGGAGATTTTTCGAATATTACCTTTTAGACATTCTTGCACTTAGTAGAACCTCTTTCTTTGTATGGTGACTGACAAATAAGGGGTTATAGGGGAATCATCATCTAAGTTAGAGGAAGCTGTGGAAGATCGAAGGGCTGAATTTGTTGATCAACTACTGAACGGAAAAGATCGTATATCTGCCGACACTGTTAACCAGATGGACAGTTTAAGCAACGAATCCCAACAAAAGCCTCTTGTTGAAGAACAACAACACTTTCCTGATGTCTCTGTTGGCAAAAAACATGAACGTAAGATACTTTAGGCCAGTTTTACTGCATAGTTGAAGTTGAATGATATGTCCTAAATGGGGAACATTATTATCAGTGAACTATAAAAAACAGTTGAATCCTCCAACACCATCGTTTTATTGTGTTTAACTCTATTGAATTTGTATACGGTGTCACGATTGTTTACTAACACATTTCAGGTTCAATAAACCTCAAGTTAGCTGAGAGTCGTTACTTGCGCCAGGAGCTAGAGAAGAAAAAGAAACTGCAGACGTATAAGGTTAGTCTTTCAAATGCAGCCATATTGATATCATTTACATGGTGTTTGATCAACGTCTTCTAGTGTGTTATCTGTCCTCGTGATCATGTATGTGTCGATAGACTATAAAAAAAATTGACATGTTTATGCAGTACTAAAAGCATACCTTAGAAATTGTAGTTTCTGTGATCCTAAGTTATTAATTCGCAGGATATGTTGGAGACACGTTGTGCTCTTCCTATTGCTGAGCTGAAGAATGAAATACTGCAGCTATTGAATGCAAATAATGTTCTGGTTGTTTGTGGGGAGACAGGCTCTGGAAAGACAACACAGGTTAGCCAATAGGCACTGAACCAAGTTGGTTAGTTTCTAAACATAACTTTTATTTCTCCTCACACGATTTAACTACGAAATCGACAGGTTCCTCAATTCATCTTGGATGACATGATTGAAAGCGAATGTGGTGGAGAATGTAACATTATATGCACCCAGCCAAGGAGAATAGCCGTCAGTGATTCAACTTCCTACCCACCAATTCTCCTTATTTATATATGTGCTTTTTTGTATATTATTTACGATCGCAAATTTTCTTCCAATGAAGTTTTTTATACCTTATTTAACCAATAGAAGTCCAAACCTTCATACCGACATCAATCTAACTGAGTTGTATCTTACTGACAAGACATCTCATCATATATCTTTAGGCCATTTCAGTTGCCGAAAGAGTTGCAGATGAGCGTTGTGAGCCTTCACCAGGAATGGACGGGTCTTTGGTTGGTTATCAAGTACGTCTTGATAGTGCAAGGTATGTGATTCCTTTCCCTTCTAGATTCGTGCATGCTTATTGTTGGATTGAAATAAAATTTGGTGGGAAGTTACAAATGATCTGAGATGGCATATACTGCAACCACCACATGTACTGTTAGAATTTTAAGAAAATTAGTTTTCCATAATTCTGACTCCATATTTACCTTCTCAGGAATGAAAAAACAAAGCTCCTTTTTTGTACGACGGGTATTCTTCTCAGAATGATTGCGGTACACACTTCTATTTATGCAGTAAATCATCTACCTTAACTAGCTATTTGAAGCATTTATCTACAATAACATCTTCTGAAAGCTCTTTCTGAGCTATCGGCATATCATATTGCTTCATGTGAGTGCAGTAATCAACCAAAAGTAGTGTGATCTATGTTTTTAACCTTTTGTGGGCACTGAGGAGAATATATAATGAATTATTAAAGCTCTCAATATTGTGAATAGGAGGTATAATAGTCAGACAGTTAGTGCTTCAAAACATCTTTCGATGGGATAGGGGAGTTCACATAATTTCTGATTGTATATTCAGGGGGATAATAGCTTGGATGATATCACTCATGTTATAGTTGATGAAGTCCACGAACGATCTCTCTTGGTGAGCTCTAATTACTTAGTGATTGTAGGCCATGATTGCAACATCTTTATATCTTTATGTGTGTTACTCATCTTAACCTATGGAACAGTGCATTGTGGTTAAATAAGTGGGAGGCCTTCATTGATTCCAGTCTTGGATACTATGTTGATTATTTATGCATCATCAAATCATGTATCTGTTGCTCAGTTACCCAAATTCTGTATGCTACTATACTAATAATTGTATCTTGTTCTTGCTGTTAACGAAGTGAATGCATTTCACATTAAATTTTAATGCAGTCCGTAGCTTTATTTGAAAAAAAAAATTATGTAGACAATCTCATATGTGATAATAACCAAAATGTGGCGATATTAAAGCTTCTGTAAGTGTATCATGACATGACATTTCCTCTTCAGGGTGATTTTCTTCTCATTGTGTTGAAGGATATAATCGAGAGGCAAGAGACTAGTGGCAGACGGAAGTTAAAAGTCATTTTAATGTATGATTGCAAAAGCATTGTCAGTGTAGCATAGTATCACTATCATATATAATCAACTGTACACTCTCAGCCTTTTGGTTCACTGTGTAGGTCTGCAACGGTTGATTCAAATTTGTTTTCCCGATATTTCAATAATTGCCCAGTCGTCTTTGCGAAAGGTCGAACTCATCCGGTGATGACATACTTTCTTGAGGATATCTATGATAGCATCAACTATCGCCTTGACTCCGATTCTCCTGCTTCAATACGATCTAATATGTTCACAAAGCAGGTTTTTTCCTTACTTCTGTAAGTTAGAATTAATGTTGGATTATAACTTTTAACATCCAACGCGTATAGTTATCTGCAATAAGCTGCTTTTCTCTTTCATTGTCATTTAATGCTATTGTTAACTTACATCTTCCTTCACTCTGCTTGAAATTGCCGATGGATTTGTAATACTGGCATTGGAGGGGATTTTAAAAATAAAATTTTTAAATAAGTTTTATGATGCATGATTTCTGTTGCTGAATCTGGCATATATTTTTCAGTCGTCTTGCTCACCATTCATTTATGCCTGTATGTTGCAAGCGTATTTTTGTGAGGCATATGCAATATGAAATATGAACTTGAACAATTTTCAGAACCATCATGTGAGCAACCACAGGGGAAAAAAGAATCTAGTCTTATCTGGATGGGGTGATGATTCCATTCTCTCAGAAGTCTCAGTCAATCCTTATTATGATCCTGAAGTGTATCAATCTTACAGTCACCAAACTCGACAAAATTTGGTACTGCTACAGATGAACTGCTTGTCTTATGTTCGCTTCGTCAGTAGCTTTCAGTTTTACCAATGATAAGCCAACCGCTTTTCACAGAAAAATTTGAACGAAGATATCATTGACTATGATCTTCTGGAAGACTTAGTTTGTCATGTTGACGAGACCTGTGCTGAGGGAGCCATTCTGGTCTTTTTGCCTGTAAAGCATCTGATTGTTTTATATATTCATACACCATATGCTTGTTTTGTGTCACTTACTTCATTAATATTTTGGTGTATGCGTGTAGGGTGTTTCAGAGATCAATATGCTATATGAAAAGCTAGCTGCTTCATTCCAATTCTCTGGGCAGTCATCTGACTGGCTTTTACCATTACATTCCTCTGTTGCTGCGGCGGATCAGAAAAAGGTGTTTCAACGCCCACCTGAAAACATACGTAAGGTATAGAATACAATTCTAACATCCAATTGCAGTCATAATGTCTTTTGATGTTTAAGATTGCTTTGTTTGTGTCTGGTGAAGTGATAGAGGTATTCCGATAGGCGCATAATACTACCACCTTCTGATGATTTTATATTATTGTATCGTAGGTTATCATTGCCACAAACATCGCAGAAACAAGTATTACAATTGATGACGTTGTGTATGTGATTGATTGTGGAAAGCACAAGGAAAACCGTTATAACCCGCAAAAGGTTTTTTTATAGTTTTTGTAAATGTTTTATTAGCTGCTGAATTGCTATGGCCTTATGTTGTTGGCAGAGGGAGAAATTATTTCACTTATTAATTTATATTAACATTTAAATAGTTTCACTCTGCCATTTCTTACACTTTTTCCCTTGCAAAATGATCATACTTTATTACGAAATTGTTGGAAAGTAAATGATATGTCAATTAGTTCATACAACAAGGTTACTTAAGTAGCATTTTGCATGAAACGTTTGTTGATTGGAGGAATTCTCTATTTTTGGTCCATCATCAGAAATTATCAAGCATGGTTGAAGACTGGATATCTCAAGCCAATGCACGGCAAAGAAGGGGAAGAGCGGGACGTGTGAAACCTGGAGTCTGCTATAGTATGTACACACGTGTTAGGTACGAAAGGCATATGAGACCTTTTCAGGTATAAATGAGCATCAAATTATTATGATCCATGTAAATGTGTTTCTTTACTGGTTTCTCATTCACATTCAATAAACAATAACTAGGTACCTGAGATGCAAAGAATGCCATTAGTTGAGTTGTGCTTACAGATAAAACTTGTATCGCTGGGAAACATACAGTATTTTCTATCGAAGGTGAGTTGAGTTGGTTCTGATCATATCTGTTTGAATCATTTGGACTGATCAACATACATGAAACTTCAGGCTTTAGAACCTCCTAAAGAAGAGGCAGTCACCTCAGCTATTCAGTTACTATACGAGGTGGGTATCTTGCTGATGATTGCTTTATAACTTGTATTTGTGTAATGTCTTAGAAAACACTCTTGTTGTTACTGCTTAGGTCGGTGCACTCGAAGGTGATGAGGAACTGACCCCTCTCGGCTATCATTTGGCAAAACTCCCAGTTGACATTTTAATCGGGAAGGTATGTGCTTAAATTATCTGTGATGATGCTATTCAAGCTGAATAACTGTTGCAACATATTCTTTGATCTATGACTCTTGGTTTTAAAATCTATGGCATGGAGGGCGAAACAAAATGAATTGGAATGCTGTTTATCATGCATGATGACTGCAGAACACATACTGTTATTACTGGAAGCATATGCAAGCTCCCAATTACATGCATTCATGTATTTGAGTGTCTACTGATTATAGGCCATATTTTACTCACACATGGCATTTATGAGATTACAGATGCTTATTTATGGCGGCATATTCGGTTGTTTATCTCCAATTCTCTCAGTTTCAGCTTTCTTAAGCTATAAATCACCGTTCGTATACCCAAAAGATGAGGTGATTGTTCAGTAACTCGCAGGCCATTGTATGTTCTAAAGTATAGCTTTACAATCCAAAAGTTGATGTATATTATGCAGAAAAATAGTGTTGAACGAGCAAAAATGTCGCTTCTGGCTGACAAACAAGATTCTGGAAAAGAGATTAATGTTGTGGATGTGCAATCGGATCACATAATAATGATGGTTGCCTACAAGAAATGGGAGAAAATAATGCGAGAGGTCCTTTTTTTGTGCTTATGCTCTACTGGTATTTCATATATTTGTTTAACACACCATAAATCAGAAGAATCACACTTAACCATGCTTAGTTTACAAGGTCCAAGTAGAATCAACAAAATATCCATGTCTGGATAAGGTTTTGACATGTAATTTTTTCATTGCAGACGGGAGTTAGAGCCGCACAACAATTTTGCAATACTTACTTTTTGAGTTCTTCGGTCATGTACATGATCAGGTTTTAAATAGAGATATTCGCTGCTTCAATGTGTTATTTTGAAATACTATGTATATTGCTGAATCTCTCATGTTTGTGTGGGGGAACATGCGAAACATATTTTGGGGATTACCACTTTAAGGATGTATATTGCGATATCTATAATGTGAGGAGGTAATAGGGGATCAAATTGCATAAATATTATCAACTTCAAACATTGTTTTCAGAATCCAGAGAATGTTTATCAATGTTTAGTATATTACATTATTTGACTATGCCAGTTTTGCTGAAAATCTGGGACAGCCCCTGAGTTTCAAATTTCAAATATTGATAAAAATTCTTATATGTTGCTTTGTTGTTGCAGGGAGATGCGTGTACAATTTGGAACATTGTTAGCAGATATTGGACTAATCGAAATTCCAAAAACCAATCTTGTGAGTCGTTAAATTTATGTGAACATGTTTAACAAAAAAGGAAAATTATACGTTGTGGCTCACATTGAAGTTGGAAATCGTCTGCACTAATTAATATTCCATATGGCTTGGTCTACTGTTGATCTGCTTCCTTTATGTTGTTTCAGAAGTCTGGGAAAAATAAAGAACACATCGATAACTGGCTTTCAAATCTCTCCCTACCATTCAATATAAATAGCCATCATCCCTCCGTAGTAAAGGTGAGATCAGTTTGTTTACCTACCCCAAGCTCCTTGATGTTACAAATTTTAAGTATGGTGTAAAGCGCCTCGGCGTCATTAGTGCTTTCCCTTTGCCTTACTCATTTTAAGGCTCCTGATACACATTTTAATTGCTTGTTACTAAGTGAGGGGGCATCCCCTGTGTTTCGGTAGCAATTTGAAACCTGAATCATGCTTTTGTTTTCAGTCGATACTCTGTGCAGGACTGTACCCAAATATAGCTGCAACTGAAGCAGGCTTAACATCCGCAGTTCTATCGACCCTCAAGCGACCAACTAGTTCCTGGTCTGGAGATCGTCCGTGGTGGTATGATGGGCGAAGAGAAGTGCATATTCACCCGTCATCAATTAACGGTGCTTTGAGGATGTTTAAACATCCATTTGTTGTCTTCCTCGAAAAGGTTTACATCTGCATCTCATTATACTTGCGCCTGGCTGCTTGTCTTTTCCTTGAATAAAACACTATGTACGTGTGTGGACTTGCAATAATGTTGGTATTATCAGGTTGAAACAAACAAAGTGTATCTGAGGGATACTACAGTTATCTCGCCTTATTCTGTGTTGCTGTTTGGGGGATCCATAAATGTGCAACATCAGGTATCATCCAACACAAACAATCATTTACTTCTTGTCATCATGAGGACATGGCTTGCTCCCCTAAAACTTGTTGACGATGATTGACTGCAGACTGGGGCTGTGACAATTGATGGTTGGATGAAAATAAAGGCTGCTGCTCAAACCGCGGTCTTATTCAAACAACTCCGTCAGACTCTCCACTCAGTCTTGAAGGAGCTGGTTAGACACCCTGAGGTACCTTCAAGCATTGCTTACTTATTTCTCACCTATGTGCTATTTTCTACTCAGGGATCCTACCCTGCTATATAGAAAGGCATTCGACATATGTAGAACTTAGTTTAGCGCAATGTTTCTTTCACTGTTCAGAGGGCTGGAGCTGCTGATAATGAAGTTGTCAAGTCCATAGTCCACCTGCTGCTAGAAGAAGACCAGCCATCGGGATAAAGCTCTACAAATTCTGTAGTGGATGGTCCGGGCTAGAGCCTGTTAGTGGTGTAGGCACAGCTATACTCATTTATCCACTACTACTAGTACAGTGCATCTATGTTTCTTAGTCTGGGCCACGATTGTTACAGACTTACAGTCCATGGTTTGAGGAACTGTGAATAAGAGAAGGGTCGGCTCCAGTGAATTACATCTTGTATCTTTAAACTTATTAGTTAATACAGAACAGAGAGGACAGCAAAGGGCTGTCTAATTACATGTAGTTAACGGTAAAGGTAAAACTGAAGTCTGATGTTTTATTCTCCAAAGTCGCTTGGGCAAGAGCCTTCTGTGCTGAGTAGTGATAAATAATAAATGAAAGAGGTATTTGGCTTTTACTAATTCCGTTTTTTACGTGAAAAACTGATGAACCTGAAATGCTTTAGTCATGGATTCTCTCACGTCAGCATTTGAATGTGAGTGGAAAACAAGCTAATGAATTGGTTGTTTGGCGTTTTGATTCGTGCAAGATGGGGTTGTTTTTTTTTTTTTTGTTAGGAAAATAAACTTTTGGATCAAAGGATTGGTTGAGTTGATTGGCTGGAAGTATTGGCAGGACTTTGGTGAGAAAAAGCCTTATGCGCAAGGGGTTGGTCGATGCATTTCTCGGACCGGCATCCATGTAGTCATGCACGCACAAGAACGACTAGTGCTACAGTGCTCTGCCAGATATGAGAATAACATGCATGGTTGACGTGACGCTTCTGATTGCTCTTGTACATAGAGACATGATTGGCAGACAAACTCAGCTCATAGCTGGTGAATCAAGAGAATATATATATATATATACACATACAGATTACTGTGGACTGAGTAGTAGTATGACTTAGGATTGTAAAAGCTGCTTGCAAGAAACTGCAAAATGCTAGACACAGAAGGAGGTGGCTGAGAAGAAGAAGAAGAAGCCCATTAACGAGAGGTAGCGGCAAAGTTGAGAGCTCTGATGCAGGCGTAAGAGCGTGCTCGACAGACGAACAAGGAATAAATGCGAAAACTAAAGAAGCTTTTAGGCAAGACTAGGCTTGTTGGTTCCCAAACCAGTCCACCATTTGTTAAATAAATGAATGGAAATTTTAAAGCAAGCTCAGCTAGCAGCAGCCCTTGTGGGCTGTGGCTCATTCAGAGAGAATGCACGTTATGGTTTTTGTCAAATCATATATTCTTGATTTTTGAGCTTCATTACCATTACGCGTTCAATTAGCATAGATTTTGAAATCAAAATAATTAATGAAATATAAAAATCTCGTATTCACGCGCCATACGCGTTTCTCTCTGATTTTGTGTCTTTTGCTCTCAGCCAAAGAAAGAAGATACGCGCAGAGAAGGTGCAGCCAGAACTTTCACAAAAGCACTTCTCCGCGCACTTTCTACTCATGTCAAGCACCTTGCTAATCTACTCTTCACTCCTGCACAGGGGGCGGAGTCAAAAATTATCTGACGTGGGGCGAATATATACGGGGTTTAGAAAAAAAAATTGGGTCAGACAAGCTAATAGATGATTCGCATCTATAAAAATTAAGAAAATAAGAGAAAATATCATATAATTTACGTACAATTATATGATTTTTTATCAATGACAATAATTTGACATCATTGATACGTTTGCTATCAGAAAAATAAGTGAAATAATAACATTTTTTTGCCACGGTGGGATCGTCGACCTCACCTGCCTCCGCCCTGCCGCTGCGCATATGAGTCCACATCACCTTCCACATTCCCACCGGTGTATATGCTCTTATGGCCTCATGCATGTGCTGATGTATTTATATTTTTACTAGCGTACCGCCCGTCGTTCTGAATGCGCAATTGTAGCGGTCAACACGTGCGTGATTCGATCGACTAATTTTTGAGCCCGTGTGATCTGTATGAAATAAAACTTTTGACTTTTGGGTCAGGCGGGACCAATGTATTGTGTGTAAATTTATTTAATTTTTAATTTTTAATGGGTCGGACTGGACCCGTGTGATTAAAATCCGATCAGTTGACATTTTTGTAAATATTTCGATTTGATGATCCGACCACCACCAACCTTTATTCTGTTATATATTAGATGTTGGCGATGTCCGATGTTGAATAGAGGCGGGTGGATCTGTATGGGGGTGATGTCTTGGTTTAGCATTCGTAGGTTGGGCAGTAGCATAATTAAGCATGGAAGTCTCATGTCATTTGGTTACTTATTTACAGAGCAATGCTATACCCTTACATACATAACAGAGAATGTTGAGATATTATTCTACGTGTTGGATACATACTTGTTATTGTTAGAGGTACACACCGATCGACCATGACCATCCATGTCTAGCTTTGTATAGTATTATTATATATCATGCGATGATGAGGATGAGGGTCTGTTCTTTTGACATGAACTGAACTGAACTGAACAGAAATTTTAAAATTAATTAATTAATTACATTTGCATA
>JAWWMW010001974.1:3457-14254 GCA_035048345.1 Echeveria elegans
ATACTATGACATACCATTACAGTAATAATCTAGTATACTTGATAAACTAATCTTTGATGTCTAACGTCACGAACATACCATTAAGTTCACACTTCAAATGGAGAATGACTGAAAATCTTTTCAATATTTATGAAAAATAAGTGAAAGCTGTGTAAGATGTCTGGATATGTTATTGAAATGCTGAACGCTCACTTTGTTTAAGATGCGAAATACATCTCCATCAGGTTCACATTAAATTGCCTTTCATTTTGCAACTGTTGCGATAAATAAGAGGGCCACGACTTAGCCTGGTGTAAGGTGAGAACATTGATTGCACAGATAGGCAGCCGGTCCAGTTGGATTTAATCAGGAATATTATTTCATCATTAAACTTTACATCATGAAAAAAAAAAGAGTGAAAAAGGATTTTGGAGTTTTTTTTTATAAAAAAATTGTCACCTTATCAACTTTTTGTCAGAGAAACACCAGATACTGGGTAACTGGGTTAACTGCAATCTACAATTGTAACTGGGTCAACTACAATTTTAGTTGGCCTGCAAAATTAACGTTTTAGAAGCATTACACAGAGATGCACATTTTATTTCATAGAAGCGCCGGCAGTACATTACTTAGACTACCAAGGCCTTGAAATTCATGGCTCATTTGTGTTTCATGGTAAAAGCTAAGATGCCAAGTTCATGACACAACTCACCCTAGACATCAGATACCATATTTTTTTCTTCTTGTAATATAGATAACAGGCCACAATACAGCGTGTATCACTTACACTTGGCCAACAAGGGGGTGACATTGACGGAGGACTTCAACATGACAGTAAGTTGACGAGGGTGCCTAGGTAACATCACAGTAAATTAGATTCCATATCTAGTTCCTAGGAGTCCACTTCCGCGTCAGGCTCATAAATCAGTCTTCCAACATTTCTTCCGCACTTATTTCGGCTTCATTTTCTGTTGAAAAATTAATAGCGATAAGGTTTTACTGCTGCAAGAGAGTGATAAACATGGAAACTGTAATACAGTTCACACAAGTCGAACCTGGAATATTTGACAGGGAAAAATTAGACAGGCGCCGTACACAATCCTTGAGTGCCCTAAGCTCAGCTTCCTTCTGATTCAGTTTGGAATTTGCAGATTGTAATTCATTTTCAAGATCATTTATCTGGCTTTCTTGTTGCTGAATGAGCAATTGAGAAAGTTTCTTATCCAAAACAGATGGCTCCACCCCATTGAAGTGAATAGAGTGACACATCTGCTGGTCACCGTTTGCCAGAACTTCAGCCTGAGAAAAATCAATATACCAGGAATCAAAAAATGACTGCCAATAGCTTATAGTTCTATTTTACTAGTTGACCAGATGACAAACTCTCACCTCAATCAATATCAGTATAGATATATTAAAAGATAATGAAAGTGAAAAGTTTAATCTAGTTTCACAGCTGGGCAAATGGCAGGATATGGGATTCGTTGTGTATTGGAAGATCAAATGTTGACAGCCAAGAATGTCAAGGCAAACTAACAGCAAATTTTGGTGAGATCCGTCCATTATATGAGACAAAAGGTAAAAACTTTAGCTTTCAAAATCTTGCTAGATAGCTGATCCAATAAAAAAATAAACTAAATGTAATATGAACATGTACCACTTTAAAAAAAAATTTGATGAGCACAATCAACGGTTAAGTGATTGCAGCAAAGGTAACCAACAAAGAAGGCCAGTCTCACCTGATAGAGTTTTGAGTCAATTCCTTTGTCAAAAGAAACTTCTGTAGCGCAGCTTGTTAATTTAGATAGCTCATACTCCAGGTCTGCTTCCAGTTGTTCCATTTCCTGGGCTGCATGTTGCGGCTCAGGTTCCTCAGTGAGAATGCTGCTTGGATATTCTCCACCATCACAAGTATTTAAATCATCATTACAATATGATTTTGAAATACAAGATGCTTTCCTTTTGCAAAGCTCGTTTTTCAATTCCCCCACAGCTTTCACAGTCTGATCCATAGTTGCATTTAATTTGTGTATATCAGATTGCCCAGTGGACATCATGTACATGATCCCCACGCCGACGCCCCAACCAAAGAGTGAGCTTGTGTTACCTGACGACAACTCAAAGCACAAAAGGCAGAGATATAAGCCCACAAGATGATAAGAATAACAAATAATGGTAGAGGTGGATGTCGTTCTATCAAAATCTGAAGAACATATGGACAATAGAAACACTGATTCAGCATCAGCCAATGAGTCAATCCAAGACAAAACCTGAGCTACAAAGGAACTGCAACTACAAACTCCACTCGTCTGACAGTATTTGCTCTCAAGAAAAATACCCTTCTCAGCGCAGGATTTACATACTAAATTTGACACAAGGCACTACAAGGACCATTTCCCACTACTGGAAACCAGATATGAAGAAAAGTGAAACATTTCCAAACCCAATCTCTATTAAATATCTCTACTTTACTTAAAAGCAAAATTATTAATCAAGAAAGAAGGCAACTTTCTCACCATTATAGCAACATGCACTGCTGTCCACGCTCCCACTTTTCCCTGTTTTCCTCCTCTTCAAGCAGAACGTGAATCTCCTCCGCTCCAGCTTTTGAACTTCAATTCCCTTTTTCTTATTTTTCTTCCTGAACCTGAGATTGCCTTTCAACACGCTCTTCTTGTTCTTAGATCCAAAGCTGGAGAACCTGAAAATGGCATCCCCTCCCTGCTCCTCATAACTCTGATCAGGCCATCTAGGGCTTGAATTGTACAATTCCACTCCATCGATTGGGCTCGATAGTTCCAATTCTGATGACGCTGTCAATCCCTGATCCGAATGATGAAGGGGTGGTTGTGGGACATGTGGTCGTTCATCAGAACCGTCAGCGGATGAAGTGAAAATGTTTCTTGCGACGAGACCAGACCCAGCCACTGCTGCTGCCACCAAAACGTGCCACATTATTCTGATCTTCAAGGCTAACTGACGAGCTAGGGTTTCGCCTCGGGAGTCGGGACCAGATGCTTCTTCAAAGATTCAAATCGCCGAGTGAAGTAAAAGTTGGTGTTGGTGGACATTGGAATACTGGTGTACTATATCACGTGATTCTCACGTGCTTTCCGCTTTCCTATATTCAAAAAGAAGATCTGTCGTGCCTTCAGTTCGGACTTCTGAGTTCGGACTATTTAGTAGGAGTAATTTATAAGTTAGCACTTGAACAGCCAGCCACCAATACGTTTTCATACTACGCAAGATCCAAGATCACTACAGACTTGGTCTAGTAGTTGAACAAACTGCGCTTCAACGTTTCTGTCAGCATTCTTGTAATCGAACTCGATCATGACCCTTCTCCGAAACAATGCTCCTTGGTAGGTCCAACACCATGCTCAAACTCCATGGTTCTGTAAAGAATTAGGCCTTCTTCAATGAGACCTACATGACTGCAAGCTGTGAGAACACCTACGAACGTTAAGTGGTTTGGATACGTACCTGAACTGAGCATACCCAACTACTAAGCAATTCCATGTTACGACATCAGGACTTTCCATAAGATTGAAAAGTTTCTGAGCATTTGTCAAGGATCCACATTTAATGTACAAATCAATCACACAATTGATAACTGCAACGTCTGCATCCAAACCATATTTGACAATGTAGGAGTGGACTAGAAAACAAGTTTTCAAGGACACTGTTTCTGTGCAAGCTACTAATACATTCGAGAAACTGATTTGATCAAACTTGCTATGCAATTCAAGAATTAGCCTGAAAGATCTAATAACATGCAGTCAGCAGAGCATTACAAGATACCGTATCGGCAGTGCCTCTCACCTCATCAAATATACGAACACGTCATACATGTTTGAAGTCTCGGAATACATTGTCAATAACGTATTGCAAACTGGAACGTCCTTAATAAAGCCAGCCGTGATAGTGTAAGCATATGAATCTGAAAGCCTTGATTAAGGGTACAAGTGCATGAAAAAAGCCCAAAGCAAAGAGCAGATAGTGACTTCATCTGGAACCAATCCTGCACGCCTCATCCGCGAAAAGAACGACAAGGCTTCATCTTCATACCCACCATAAGCGAACCCTGCAATAATTGCATTCCATGATACTAAGTCTGGCCTTTTTATACAGCAAAATGCAGTTTCTGCAGAATATAGGAAACCACATTTTGCATACATGTCACATAAGGAACATCCAACAAAACTGTTGCCTTGCAGTCCATGTTTTACACTCAACCCATGCAATTGCCTTCCATATTCAGGTCGCAAGAGTGCACTACAGGCACTAAAAGTGCTACCGAAATTGAATTCATTTGGTTGGTGGACGCTTTCATGTATCATTCATTTGAAATGCTCTATGGACTCAAGATCATAGCCGAGCTGTGAAAGTGCTGCTATTATTGAACCCCATGAAACTAAATCCTTATTGGCAATGCGACTGAATATAGCAGGTGCACAGGAGACCTGGTCACAGTTGGTATACATCGTAATAAGTGCATATTGGGCAATATGATCCAGTCCATGGGTTGATTTGAAGACTCGGGCATGGAGTCGTCTACCCAGGGTAACATTCTTAAGCCCAGAGCATGCTTTTAAGTTTTAACACACTGCCAAAGGTGACCTGGTCGGGTATAAAGCCTGATTGTTTCATTTGGATGTATAAACGGACTGCACTGTTGTATTCGCCGTTTCGTGAGTAACCGGCAATCACTGAAGTCCAGGATACTAAATTTCTTTCAAGCATCCCATCGAAAGTTTTTTGAGCATCAACCGGAGATCCACACTTGCCATATATATTAAGAAGGTGGTTCTGAATAATCATGTCCAGTTGCTGGTGGGCTGACAGCATATGCTTATGGATTATTTGACCATCTTCTAAGGATTTTTGAGACGAACAAGCAGATATTAACTGTACGTAAGTCCCAAGCTGCACTAAGAAGCTGGTTTTGCTAACCAGTAAGTGAAAGGCTTTAATAGCCTCTCTCAATTACTTCTGCCTGCAAAAATAGATTATGTAGTCATTGCTTGACTGTTGGTTTTTGAAGCAGGCTATAATATTTTGAGCAGCATCGAAATGGTTTGCTGCTACAACACTGTCAAGCCCAAGCTTGGCGATTTGAATTCCAGCGGAGGCCATTGACTTCCTGAGAATAACTGTTTGGATAAAGAGCTTGTTCACTCATAAGCATAAGTGCTTCAGACTTTAACTTTTTCAGCCGGTAAACACTGTGATGATTCAGAACATCCAAAGTGAACGATCTGTTGTTTCATAGATTATTAATTTAAGCACCAAAATAACATTACTTTTCTTGTATTCTTCAGTTTACCTGCACATATTAACACCATAGACCATCCGAAGTTTTATAAACCTTTAAAAGCTACAAACATTAAAATATTGTCTACATCTTTCAACCACATCCGCATAGCTACCATTGAAATATTTCAGCAGCATTTCATCGAACATGTGGTGTGCAAAACTTGCTCACTATCATACACACGCCACAAAAACCAATCAAATGAGTAAACACCAATGACGTTCACGAATGCAATCCAATCCACACCAAATTGAAGTACTATTATTAACAAATCTATGAACAGTTAAACAAGAACATATCAAAATTAGAATGCAAAAATCCCCAACAAAAAATCAAGAATTCCTTTTAATCATAACGCATTGCAGAAGCATAAGAAAGAAAGCTCACCAGTCACCGGATCTGGAAAATTCCTATTGAGCGCCGGTCAAAATCTCTACAAATGACAGTCAACGATGCATTTCCATTCAAGCTCGCTGCACCTGCAACGCAAGGGAAAAAAAACAAGGGCATTACTGTCTTTTCCCAGAAAACGGTTGCAAAATGGTAAACCGTTTTATGAAAATGAATTCAATCACATCCATTGATATCGTCATGATCCGACGGCTTTAGTTGAAACTAACCCTCTGACGGGCTTTTCATATCTTTCTATATGTAATTTGGGAGTGCCTTTTGACGGTTACTCCTTAAAAAACAAATCTAAAAAATTAATCTTTCTATTAATAAAACTATATCCTTATTCCTTATTTATCTCTTAATTCTATTTTTTTATCTTCTTTTATCAAATTCTTATCCATTGAAATTTTATAATAAAGTTATTTTATGCTTAAAATTTATAATTATTCTAATAGGACATCATAAAATTTAAAATAAAAATGCACAGTTAGAAACTGTGCACTTCATACTAGTGTTTGTAGTGATTTGTTTCGCTAGGTGCCAGTTGTTTCTTCTTCTGATGCTATTAATTAATTAGAGTATTTGTTTTAGTAAGATAGGGTAGGGATTTGAGTATAGAAAGACCTGTGCATTCAGTTATTAGTATTTGTTGATATGGTGAGGTGAATGTGATGAACTGATTTCATGAAGTGCTGTGGATGCACCGCTCTTTGATATGTTCTGCTTATCAGCAATAACCTGCATTACTGTTTTGCGTATTTAATAGCTGAACTTAAATTTGTGTTTGTATTTGCTTTTGCGGATTTGTCAGCTCTGCATTCTTTTTTTCTGTTTTTAAGTAACTTACGTTATGGACCTGATTTGGGCAGTAAGCTATGGGAAAGGAAAAGACGCACATCAACATTGTTGTCAATGGACATGTGGACTCTGGAAAGTCGACCAGCACAGGGCACTTGATTTACAAGCTTGGTGGTATTGACAAGGGTGTGATTGAGAGATTTGAGAAGGAAGCTGCTGTCTGCTGAGATGAACAAAAGGTCTTTCAAGTATGCTTGGGTCTTGGATAAGCTCAAGGCGGAGAGAGAACGTGGTATTACCATTGATATTGCTCTCTGGAAATTTGAGACCACCGAGTATTACTGCACCGTCATTGATGCTCCATGACATAGTGATTTTATCAAGAGCATGATCGCTGGTACATCTCAGGCGACTGTGCAGTTTTAATCATTGATTCGACAACTGGTGGATTTGAAGCTGGTATTTCCAAGGATGGGCAGACCCGTGAGCATGCTCTTCTGGATATTGACTGCGCACTATCAAGGTAACAAATATCTACATGCAGAAGAGAAGACATCCCTAGCTCACATATCAAGGTCACAAATTCTATTAAAGGAAATATGTAACAATTTTCATAAATACTCTAATTTATCTGATCCTTTAAATGAAATAAAATTACAACAATAAGAAACTTTTTAGAATTTTATGCAACAAAATTCTCAAAATGGTAACAAACCTGTACTTGAATCCTGTAAGACCTCAGCAACTGAAAGACGAGGAGGTGTCATTTGCGACGAGAAACTAGAACATTTCCTCCTTCAAGGTATGCACCATCTTTAACTGAGGACTGTGCGGCGACTGATTGCAGTGATAATGAACTACCAAAATTTTTGTGGAATGGATCCTTTATGTTGAAAGAAGAAAAAGATGAATTTTCATCCCTGGAACTTTCAAAGCCATCATATGGTTCATTTGCTCGGACCGCATAGTAAAACAGACATCTAATCTACTGGTATAAACGAACATATCCTACATTGCGCTATCTTGACAAATAGGCATCTTACTATTGCAATACAGCTTACCTAATCCGAGTCACTGTCTATCTCTTTCCAGTACAAATCTATTTGAATGGTAATCGCTGGGACGATACCTGATACAACAAAAAAAGAACCATGTTCTTTACATAATTGATTTCAACAAGACGTAACTATTGAATGGCAGGCATTTCACAGTAAAATGCTTATAACAAATGGCAATCATGGCACATACCTTAAGTTCTTAGAAATATAAAATTCTGACTTACCCTCCCTCCAGCTGTCATCTGATCTGTTTGTAACCCATTCAACTTCTGGGTGACCCATATTTGCAAGGTAATTCGAGCCTCCTGTTTTTAATCATAAGAAAGAATGCATTCAGCTAGAGTAACGACTGGTGAGATTCCAAGGCAGATAAATGCTTTCACTATCCAAAGGCTCAGAAACAATGACAACAGGACAAAATGTCATTGAAAATGCATGAACTGTCTGTGAAGTATTTATTCATAAAAATAAACACATAAAACAGATGAAATTAGCAAATCGAAAAACATTTGTCTGGAAAAGGAGTCAGACACCAGCAGATTACCTTCCTGAAACAAAACATTTAATGAAAGAAAAGATGATGAAATTCTTATAACTGTAATAGTCAATTACAAATGATAATAAATAAAATGCAATACTTCTTCATGGAGCAGACACTTCACGACGTATTCTTTTAATTACATCCCACGGAAGATAAATACAGGGTCATCCATAGTAACGGTGTAGCATGCGTCCTATTGACATTTTTTTTCAAATAGCTTGAAATTGATAAGCCACTGTAACAGCATTTTATATGAGCCATATAAAGACATGAGCTAAAAATGGCACCAGACAGCCAGACTACTCATTGAAGAATGCTCTCAATGTTTAGAGAGACTCACGGATCTATGTAAGGCATCTAGAAGCAGTATACACGATATAAATGACTAACCAATTCATTCAAATCTTTTACAGATTCTCGGCGAAAGTTTTCGTTGTCCAATGTCAACCATTTCCCAGATAGCATGCTTCGAACATGGTAAAGGTAACCAATAGTAGCACCTTTGTATGATGGTATTAAAACAGACGGCAATGATGTCTGCACAACATCTACATACCAAATGTGACAACAATGTATAACAAGGTATGCAGTAGCAACAATCAAAAGCTGAGGCAGCGCCGAACAAATATGAATAGTTACTCTTCCGAAGAAAAGAAAAAACAACCAACCAAGCTGATCATCTGTAAAGATAACATGAATTTATAACAAAAAAAGATACATGCTATAGTTATTCAGACTCCATTCTCTGAATAATGCCATCAGGCATACTTACTTTTCAGTGCACATTATATCACATTGAGGCCAGCCAGGAAATTTATTACCAATGTCTATTTGGTTGGTGCCCTTTACCTTGGAATTTCAATCGATCATGTGAGTTAAGTTTGTTGCACATGTTCTCAAGTTATTTTTTGCCTACCAACTTAGAATGTAAAATACTTGACATAGTTGGGCTTGAGGCGTTGAATTGGTGAAACATTGGCATGGTCAAGGCATAACAGGGTTTCTGCAAATCTTGAGGCAAAAAAACAGACTTCTTCCATATTTGTAGACGTGTTATTTGTAAGGGATTACAATCACAGAAATGCATCCTGACTGGCTCCTAATGAGATAGTTTTGCAACGAAGGAAAGAGGCAAGTGGAAAATAATGTAATTTTCTTACATGTTTTAGTGACTCCCGAAGAAATTATCTGATTTGATACTAAGGATGGCGCTGAGCCATCTATAAACAGGTGCTCAACTGCAAGATAGAGATCATCAAGTAGGATAACAATGAATGGCAAAAAATGTAACAAAAAGGCCCTACTTTCCATCATTTTGCAGAAGCTACAATAAGAAACAGCTACTTCTCTCATTGCAATTAAGAGCTGAAAATGTCATACGTCTAGAGTGAGGAGAAAATGAAAAACCCTGCTCCTTATTCTTTTCTTGCTTCCAAATAGAGGGTTAACAAGTTGCTTATAAATGACGTAGACCCATCTATTATCTCACTTAACACTTGAGAGTCTGGACCCTCCGCTTAGAGTCTGTACCACCTCTAACAAATATAAAAATCTGGAGCATATGAGGAAATGATAAAAGTATCGAATCTTACTTATAAGCTCAAGTCATCGATCGGTGAGCGTTAATACATACATATTCTTAAAAAGAAATTCATATGTCGTAGCATTTTTTTTTACAAACCATAAACTATACATTGTCATTCTCTTAAGTAAGTCTCCAACTAATGAGGCTCGACTATGAACATTAAAAATTGAGTTTCAACTTCCAAAAGCTGAACCATTACCACCGCAATTCAAAAATGGTAAACAGAAAACTTAGAAGGAACTGTAGTAGAAACCTGGAAGCTGCTTAGAACCAGGGGCGGAATTATGAGTGGTGTACCACTGAACGTCGATCTTTTGGATCCCTTTCAACTCAAAAGCAAGACGTTCAACGAGAAGAGAGGTCAATTCATCGGATGCCCGGTTACTGATCTCGATAGTCACCTCAACCGTCTCTCACCTGGCCTATACACATCCTTATCCGTTTTTAAAATAAGCGACGGCAGTAAATCGGTTTTGTCATCATCATCATCAGCATCTCGGATCTTGGGAGGTTCCCTGAATCCGAAAAAAGAGAAATTGCGAGTAACTTCCGGCAGCGGCATTCTTGTCTATCAGATCACTGCTGTCAGCAGCGTTTGTGTGGTCTCAGAATCTCAAGTCCACCGCCATATTCTGCTTCAATTTCGATGGGATTGCTGTTCGGATTTCGATCAACTGATCCCCCGCACCTCTGACCTCACTAATTTCGTTTCTTTGTCAGCGTTTCTGATTGACCCGGATTTGCTTGATTCGACCCACTAATAAAAAATTGGTGAATTGAAAAATATTATTTTTATACTAGAGCCGAGCCCGTTTTCAGACGAAATGCGGGCATAAATATACTTTTACTGTTTTAGTTTTATTTTTTTACTTTGAAAGATATTTTTATTCTAATGGCTTCATTCGATTCCCCTCAAATCTACTTATATAATATAATATCTAATCAAATAACTCAACCATCTAATTAAATTTCACACATTTATCAACCAAACTTAACTATATTCTTACATTTACCAACAACATCTAACTAAATTCATTCTCATCCAACTAAATCATTTCAATTATATTAAAAAATAATTAATCCAACCACCCAATTAAACTTCACACATTTACCAACCAAACTTAACTAA
>JAWWMW010001975.1:13537-26597 GCA_035048345.1 Echeveria elegans
CATAAATTGAATTTTTCTCAAATAAAAAAACATCATTTTTAGAGTAACCCCAAAACACCTAGAAAACTACTTTTTGTACGAAAACTAATTTCCGTTCCCTTGAGTTCGATACTAGGTCACCCTAGTTTTTACAATTTTCTTTTGACATTATTTCGTGACACCATGATACCGCACGTCAGGTGGCTTGCGACACCAGTTTCCCCGTATGACCGTTCATTGTACCGCATGATATGCTTTGCACTGGCTAGAGGAGAGTGTCAAAAGCAGTGGTCCATCTTCCGGGCGGCCCATTTTTGTAACATGTTGCGATAGAGGAAAGGTGGAACTCCCACCACTCACTGCCCCTCCCGAACCACTACAGACATTACTCAATCAGAATTCATACCAAGCGAAAAAAGTTCGTGTCAACATCCGTGCGTATAATAGCGCACTGTCCTTCGCATCACTGGGTGCAACTATTGACGAATGGTTCACAGATGGTGGCACATACAACTTTCGTGTCCAAGATGCTTTGTATCACCGTATTAGAACAACTGGAGAGCCACGGAAATTTTTGCAACTTTATATTTGTGATAGCTCAGTTGTTCTGGATTGTCGTATTGACCGATTTCCCACACTCGATCCTACCGTCATGCAATCGCTTCAACACATGCTTCTTCTGCTTAACCCTTATGTTCAGCTTTATCAAACAGTCGGATAATGGATGACCAACACATCAGTTAAAGAAATAGAACTGCGCCTATTTGCCTAAAGTGACAGGATCGCCGATGGTACAATACTCCAACAGCAGATGAAGTCGGCGCAATCATGGTTGGGGACGGACACGATGATAGTATATCTGATCGGGACATTGTGGTAAAGTACCACGACGGTGGTCTTCTGCGGGTATCTGTTCTACACTCAGCTTACATGCCGCTACGTTATGTGCTCCTTTTTCCAGATGCTCGTCAGGGTGGACAACAACAATGCCAGTTCGTGATTTTCTTTATGACTGTGCCAACAATAATGGAGGCTTTCAGCGCGCACCAGACAATCAAGATGCAGTTGGAGGGAGAAGCACACTACATGGACGGCGGTAAATATACAAAGAACTTTCCAAAAATGTTCAACGCAGAGACGAGAGTAGACGAAGATGGTTACCCTATATATGTATCAACGTAGGGCCAATGGTGCCTTCTTTATGGATTCACGTGAAAATCGCGTTGAAAATCGTTGGATTATTCCGCACAACCTGTACTTGACAACAAAATTTAACACCCACATTAATGTCGAGGTATGCACAAATAATGTCATTCACATATACATATGAGTGCGCAATTTGCATTTTAATTTTTGGTTGCCATCAATAGGTTTGTTCTTCCATCTCTGTTGTGAAGTATCTTTTAAGTATGTCTATAAAGGATACAATCGTACAACGATGGTTCTAGAAGACTGAAATGTGATCAAACAGTATATTGACGCACGCTATGTGTCAGCCCCCGAGGCAACATGGCGGTTGATGGGATTCAGGATGCATGACCACAGTCCACCGATACAACGCCTAAAAGTACATCTTCCAGATCGCGTTACTTTCCATGTTACCGGGAACCTTTCAGAAGTAGTCAAAAGAGATAGCGCATGGAAGACAACATTGACACATTGGTTCGAAGCAAACCACTGCATACCAGTCGCCCGGGAAATAACCTACCTTGATGTTTCTTCAAGCTTCGTTTGGAATAGTGGTCCAAAAAATTAGACATTACGTCAGCGTGGCATGTCTGTTGGCAGGATGTATTTTGTCAGCCCAGCAGCCGGCGAACGTTACTTCCTTAGGACTCTTCTGACTGTAGTAAAGGGTGCACAAACTTGGCTTTCACTCCGTATACATGAAGGAGTCCAACATGAAACATTCCAGCCAGCCTGTATTGCTCGGGGACTATACGAGCATTATGATGAATGACAACAGTGTCTCAAGGAAGCATCTGTGCTCAAGAGCGGTCAAGAACTACGCTCTCTATTTGTTGCAATCCTTCTCTTTGTACAGCCTGCCAGTCTCTGACAACTCTGGGACAATTTCAGTGGCCCCCTGAGTGATGACTGTGCGCATGTATTTCAGAGAACCTATGATTGCCAGTTTGATCCGACTGCCGACCAAATCGAAAAACTTGGCACTCCAGGAAATCGGTGATCTTTTAGGGGATGCAGAAAAGACAATGACAAATTTTGGTCTTCCCACGCCCGCATTGCTGTGCAATGTTCACCAGACATACCGCCTTATTCTCGAGCAAACTGCATTCAATATTCACCAATTGATAGGAGAAGTTGCGCTCGAAGTGTCAATACTTAAACACGAGCAATTGGATTTGTACATCAAAGTGATGCATCCTGCGCATCTGTTAATGACTGTAAGCTCTTTTTCATCAACAGTCCAGGCGGAACTGGCAAAACCTATTTAGAGAATGTCATGCTCAAGTTTGTTCATTCAGAAAAGAAAATTGCACTTGCAACGGCATCGTCTGGAATCGCACTGCTCATTCACGCTTTAAGATTTCCATTGACGTTGGCCCCTCTTCGATATGCTTAATTGGAAAACAAAGTTTGCAAGCAAACCTTATACGACAAACTATGCTAATCCCGTGGGATGAGGCGCCAATGACACACAAATTTGCAATTGAAACCCTAGATCGGTCACTGCGGGATCTGACTAATAGCGACAAGCCATTTGGAGGGATTACGATGGTCATGTCCGGGGACTTCTGGCAGGTTTTGCCAGTGGTGGTTAGAGGTTTGCGGCCCAACATTATTGCAGCAACAATCAAAGAGTCCGACCTCTGGCCCAAAGTGGAAGTCGAACATTTACGTATGAATATGCACGCGTCCTCTGCAGTTTCACATGTCGTACTTGGTAACCGTACTTTTGCTGATTGGCTACTAGCGCTTGGTGAAGATAGACTCGAACATTGCGGCAGGACGTTAGCATTAGATGTCCAGATTCTATGTTTGCACCCGAATAAACTATAAACGGTTTAATAAATGCGATCTATGGGACAATGCATAATACAAGCGGCCGCAATCTCCGTGAATATTTTGGTGAACGCGCAATACTTGCCAGTCACAATGATGATGTCTCACAGATCAATTCAACAGTTCCGGACAAGGTTCCTGGCCTGACATACGAATATCTCAGTGCAGACAGGATTGAAGGGGAACATGCTGATGCCGTTGTTCCAGTTGAATTTCTCAACACTCTCGACATCAACGGTTGGCCACCCCACCGTCTACAGCTCAAAATCAGAACCCCAATGATTCTTCTTCGCAATCTGGACCCCTTTGTCGGCATATGCAATGGGACACGACTTCTTATCCGATGTTGCCTACCATAAGTTTTGGAGATAGAAGTCATGGTGGGAGCTAACGCAGGCCACATCGCCTTCATCCCATGCATTCCTCTCATCTCTGAACAAACCTCTTTCTCATATGTTGTTCGTCGGCGGCAATTCCCTAAACGCGTTGCATTTGCAATGACAATTAACAAGTCACAAGGCCAGACCCTAAAGAAAATTGGCATCTGCCTTTCGAGAAATGTTTTTGCCCATGATCAACTTTATGTGGCCTTCTCCAGAGCGACTTCTCCAGACAATGTATCAGTTCTCCTTGCAGAAGACTGTAAACAAAAAATAATAATGCACAACATAGTTTACAGTGAAGCCCTTGCGTAGACTACAACTGTGGACGTGACTATAGGTGTGACTCGAAGTCTTGACTTACTTAAAATATCTACTTTGTTCCTTTAAAAAAAGAAATTTATTTGCTTGCAACTGTTGCTTAGTTGTTTATAAATACTGAAATCGCTTCAACTTGCTGACTTCCTAGATATTGTTTTCTGGCGAAATGATGACGAAAAGACTGAGGAGAGGCCTAGCTTTACTGCGTACATAAATGGTGAGGTTGGACCTTCAATATGGGTTCAATACTAAGTTTTGCTCATTTTATGCAATTTGAAATGACGCAAAAATTGTGCTTACGTGTCGTTGTTTTGCTGTTCTTGGATGTTTTAAGCTTTATCTGAACTGCTTTACACACTAGCTTGACGTTTTGCTATCTAAACTGTTGTTGTTAAGATGTTCTTCACTGTTGTGAAGTAATTCAGCTAATTATTTCCTACCCCACCCTTAATTGCTTGGTCGTTTATAAATACTGACTTTGCTTCAACTTGCTGACTTCCTAGGCATTGGTCTTTGACCACATGATGACAAAAAGACTGAGGAGAGGCCTAGCTTTACTGCGTACATAAAGTGTGAGGTCGGACCTTCAATATGGGTTCATTACTAAGTTCTGCTCATTTTATGCAATTTGAAATGATGCAAAGTTATGCTTATGTGTCGTTGTTTTGCTATTCTTGGATGCTTTAAACTTTATCTGAACTGCTTTACACACTAGCTTGACGTTTTGTTGTCTGAAGTGTTGTTAAGATGTTCTGCACTGCTATGATGTAATTCTGATATACTGTCGTACTGTAGCGTTGTGTTGAAAGTTGTGCTGAAAATTACGCACTGCTCAACTTGATTTGCTTTGTTAGCAACATTGTTCTTTTTTTAATTATGTTTGGGAATACTGCACTCACTCTGAATTTGTACATCTAAAATATTGTGTTGTTGTTCTAAAGTGTTGTTGTGGTTCTGCTCTGCTTTGCATCACACTTTTTTTGAGTTGTTGTTCTAACCTTTACGTGTTTTGCTTGGCTGTAGATTTGTTGGTGTTCTATTTCAACTTCAAACATTCTGAGTTGTGCTACTCAGTTTGTTTTGATGTCCTGATGTGTTGGTTCACTGTTTTCTGTTGTTGTGCTCGCATTCTGCGCAGTTACTTACCGTATTCGCTTATTTTGAACCTTTATTATATGTGCATGTACACTTACTGACTTCGATTGTCATCCTTTGATTGCCAGGAAAGTCTATCAAGAATGCTCGCAAGTCTATCAAGAATGATTTATTTGCTTGGAAGTCGAAGCCTGTGGAAGTAGCTTCATTTATAATTAATGTTGTCATGTTGTAATGTACTGTGACTATTTCCATGTTCTAAATGGTTGTAACTTATTTTGAACTGTTTTTGTAATGCTCATTTTTTGGGCATCTGTATTTCCGTTATTCTGTCAGGTATGTCGTTATTCAGTATCCCTTGCTCAATTCATTTTCTTTGACAGATGTACAAAATTGACAATTACTTTGTACTGCTAGAAGTAAGTGTCAGTACCAAGCATATCTTTTGTCGCAGCATCCCGTCGGACCGACGGGTTTGGCACTAGTTATAAATGATAGATGATGGGAGAGAATTTTCATTTAAGAAAATAGATAGGAGAAGAAATATGTTAAACAAAATGGGATGGATGTAGTAATTTTTGAGTAATTCTTCATTGTCATGTAACAAATATGATAGTTACACACTTAATTTTTTTTAAATTTTCTTATGTTATTTATTTTTGTTTTAACTATTTCTGTTTTATTCTTATAATTGTGTAAATTTTCATTATTGTAAATTTTGTAATCGTTTCTTGATTTTTTAATTCTACCTTGAGACCACTGCCTACACTTTTCGCACTAACGCAATTTCGTGAATGAATTGAGTAAAATTATTTCGTGAGTGTGCATTTTAATGATTTTTTTTAAAAAAAAAAAAGTCTCAAATAGAGTATATGGACTAAAATTATCCAGACTCATTAAATACAAACTCGTCTTTAAAAATGCTTTTACATGAGCTGTGCTCAGGTATGCTTTAGTTACAAAGCTGCAGCAAACATGTTCCTTTGTAGCCAGCATATACACATAACAGTAAACAAAGCTTAAAATTAGGTAAGTGTACTCTATAAATACTGAATGGTTTTGACAGCAGTGCAGCAATCATAATTATTACTTATCGTCATTAATAAGTAGTTCCAGAAAACTCTTCCATTTTTTTGTCTCCCATCATCAGTACCCCAAAGTTGCACAGCACCCTACAGGTTCAGCCAACAATGGAATATAAATTATAGTGGCTGGCCATTGTTGGTGCCTCTCATTCATCATCGCTATCGTACACAAGTGCCTTGCGACGGTGCGAGGCATTGTCCTTCCTAGGAGGAGACTCTTCCTCCGAATCAATATTCTTGCGCTTAAGACTTCCCCTTTGTATGGGTTCCTGCGAATTTGTCTACTTTAAAATTACAATGTAACATGAGCATAGTGTCTGCTAAATTGAAAATGCATCTGGATAAGAGGTAAACCTTCTTGGCTTCATCAGAGGCGTCATCTTCTGCCTCTTCATCATCTTGATATTCTTCCTCGTCATCGTATTCAGGCTCCCGCACCTCCTGTCTTTTCTTTGGAGGTGATCTCTCGTAGTCATCTCCATCACTTTCATACTCGGATTCACCCCTATCACTGTCTGAAAAGTCTACTGGACGTTTAGAAGATCTAGTGGGTGGTGCCGGGGCTCTCCGAGGAATAGGTCTGTGTCCTTGGGGCTAAATATTCCCAGAACAATGAAACATCAGTTTTGCATAAACAGCATTTGGAGAGAGAAAAGAACTGGAAGAATGTGAGAAACAAATCATACTCTCTTTGCATTCATTATTCGCTTCTCAGCCCGAGCTTCTGATTCCAGGTCCTCAAAATGCCGACGTGACCGGCGAGAATCATAATAATCTGGTTCATCGTCCTAGGAAAATACAAGACGAATATTAAACGACTAGGTAACCTTTTCCATATCGTTTTATCTTTGGCAGACACATGTAATGTAAGTAACACTTTCAAGCTAAATGCGAAGTAATAAATCACTAAGTGGTTCGGAATGATGGCGTTATCCAACAGTTGCATTCCTCCAACTGAACAACAAAGAAACGCAGTAGTAATTTTCAGAGCAAAACTGAATAGTCCAATAGTTGCACTACCCTTATCAGAAGCTTCTAAAAAATATATCTACGCTTATAAGCAAAAGAAAGCATTCAAAACCTCATCTAGTGCTTCCTCCAAGAACCCTGGTGAAAGTTGTCGGGTCCTCTCCGTGGGGGCATACTTTCGAGTCACCTTTTCTCGTTTTCGGTTGAGGATCGCATTAGCTCTAAGAGTTTGACTAAGAGCCTGGAAAATTTAAAACACAGTAATGTAACATTTATGACTGAACAGTTAAAAACATGCCACAAATGATTGGTCGGAGCAGCAGCACTTACCCTTTCCTTTTCCTCTTTTTCCCTCTCTGGGTCGATGTCAGTAATACAGTTTTTCACCTTGTAAACCTTTTTATGCCTCGAGTCAACAAGGGCAGTCAAAAGACGATGAGAATTAGACGATAGAGACGAGGGCATAAATCTCATTTTTCTCAAGATTCTCCCTTGAGATTGGAGTATTCCCTGGTTATTAAAAACAAAATCAGATAACATATACCAAAGAAATTCAGAAAATATAAGATAAATGTAAAAAATAGGAAAAATAAATATCATACAAAATAAGCACGTTGCAAGTAAATAGATATTTTGGTGCTAGATCCAGTACATGTTAATCAACGAAAGCTCTTTCAATTTGACTATCTTGAGAAAGGCACTTCACTTTTGCCTTCAGATTATCAAGCATTATTTAGATAATCATCTGAGCTTCATCTCATTCATAGATATTTTGTTCTATTCAACCTTTCTAAACATCTGTAACCGAATGTGTGAGGGCCATTAATGATTCTTCATTAATTTGAAAACAAAAGATGGTGTTTAATTAAGAGGATAGGATACTAGTATTCATTAACTGGTAAATAAATGTATGAGTAACACCTGATTACTACTGTATCAAAGAAACACCTACATGAATTAGTTGATTCCAACTATGCTTTTTGAAAATTCAAAAATTCAAAAATAATAAGAAACTAAATACTTGTATAAACTAAATGTAATACAACCGAACCTCAACAGGATGAAAAGAATTTAGTGACATATGATTTTGCAAAGTGGTTGTTTTTATTCAAGTAGCTACTAATTAGTTAATTAGTACTCTGTCTCCGACCTAAAAATTTAACACCAAAGAAGACCATACTAGCAAAACTGTAACAGTTCCGTTTGATATATTGACTACTTGGACACCAAGGAGTCTAATCTTTAATTTTCAAATCATGACTATCTGAAACCTCACTCGCCAACAGTGTACATAATATATAATCCTGAACCCATCAGGAGAAAGTCTGGAGTTACCTTCCCATGTCTAAGAAATAGGTGGGCTTGATCGTGTTGAGCATCTTGCACAGATATGTCAAGGACTTCATTGCCAATTAACAGTTGCAAACTTCCATCAGACCACTTAACGAAACGAGCATTACTTTCATACTGCAAGATATGTGCATGTATTAATTATATTAACAACCAAAATTTGTATATTTTAATGTGAGCAACTTCGGATGTTAGTATAACTCAGCATGTAATGAGTTACAATTACGCACAGCAACAAACACAATAGAACCTTAAACAGTCCAGGTGCTTCATTATAACACAGAACCATCAACAACAATCAGGTGAACCATTATGTCCAAAAAAGATCAAATCGCACAATTAAGATATGATTAAAAAGATGCTTTAAGTAAGAATAATAATAAATAAATAAAAGCAACCCTAATCCACATCTCAAGCGGTTAATGTCAGCATGGCATTTTCATTTAGTGATGAAGTAATCAAGCAAGCAGCTAAATATAAACATTTGAAAAATTACACATGAAAATTACTTGCAACATGATGCTATAATGATTAATGAATACAAGACATCATGATTAGGCTAGAAAGCAGTTTCAGTGGATGAAGTAATAACACTAATTGAGGAAATGCAGCCACTTTGAACTAATGGTGAGAATTTCCTGAATTATAGCATCCCTATCAATACCTAACTTCTACAAACCACATCTTTTCGACGGGTTTTCAAATTCAGGGTGCTTTCTTTTCAACTGAAATCAACAGACCATATTGCTATAAACATTTATAGTAATACAGATATAGAAATGAAATCAACTGTAATAGAAAACTAATAAAAGTCAATTTAACATAAGCAGGATACACCTTAATAACAGTGGACCTTAAATAAACAAGTTTAGTCGGGGGTTCTTTTTAGTTAACAATAATTTTACGCATATGCCTGTCCATGTATCATGTGAACGCAGCAGAGAGCACATGCAAAACATATGTGCCAACCAAAAAAAGAACTTTATAAGAAAATTTCAGTAGTTATTAATACATCATTGAGAAAATGAAATAACGAAATCCCCCTTACCGATTCAGTCCCATCACGGTTCTTTTTAATCCTCCAACGGACAGTATTATTTTCCAACCGTAAACGCTTCTGTGACCCAGATTCATCTGTCACAAAAACATCATCCTCTTGGAATGTCTTCCGATCGAATGGCTTAGGGTCAATCGCCATAATATTAGAAACCTTAATCATATTCAGCTGAAACATAAGAAAGAAGACCAGTATTAAGAATGGCAGTTCATCTGTATATCAACATTCTTCGGTGTGCAAAAGCCAATTGCCACACAAGCCTCATAATTACCCCACAACAAACTTGCAAAAGCTATTGGAAACACAACTGAAGAACTTCAAACTGCAGAGTGCAGCAAACCATCACCAATTAACAGATTCCATCAGGACAATAGCTTGAGAAATTATGGAGGAACGAATACCAAGGATACTCTCACCGTTCAGCAAAAAAATTAGAAAAAAACCACTTATTCTGACTAGAACACGGATTTGCATCATTCTTTAAGCAAAGATCAATCTCATGCGATAAAAGCAGGAAAATTTTCATGACCAATCTAATTCGGTTTTATACATCTTAGTCAAGGAACAGTATCGACTAAATTAGAGTCATCCACTTAAATCAGTCCAGCTTCATACAAGTTCATTACTCATTAGTTCGCCTCTTTTCTCTATTCAGATGCAAGTTGTGGATCCTCTTATTCACATGCAATAAGTAATT
Source organism: Echeveria elegans (assembly GCA_035048345.1). Lineage (NCBI taxonomy): Eukaryota > Viridiplantae > Streptophyta > Magnoliopsida > Saxifragales > Crassulaceae > Echeveria > Echeveria elegans. Next base: position 23,495 of record JAWWMW010001975.1, read on the forward strand.
ACAGTATCCACTTATAAGAATAAAAAAAACCTTTGGCACACCCAGCTTCTGCGCTGTTATGTCACAAACAAGATTGTAGATTATAGTGTACGTGTACCGTGAATGGATAAGAGACGATGAAGATAACAATGTAAATGTAATATTGACCAACTAGCCTTTTCTGGAGTAGCAGGAGGAGGGCGTAAAGGAATGTCTAACAGGAGGGCAGGGCCAACTGGTTTCTCCTTCAGTTTGTTTTCATAATGTTCCTCCTCAGATTGATAATGACCATCCTCATCAGCGAGCATATCCTCTGGGCGCAACTCATCCCCATAACTACCCTCCTCAACTGGAGATCTCTGCAGATACGAAACAAAATATATTTCCAATTACTTGCCCAGCCAAAACGACATTACCTGAACAGATTATAAAATTTAAACTAGTCGACTGAGATAGTGCTACATCATAATCTTGCTCTTGCTTTTGCTCCTTGTTATTTCGAGCAGCATAGGCTGGCACTTCTTCTTCTTCATCCTCATCAGAGTCACCAAACACGTCACGTATGTCAGGAGCTGACCGGTCAAGATTATCCTGGTCTTCCTCTTCAAGCTGTGGCCTGCTCAATTATTCCTAGTTAGGAGTTAAGTGCTCAAGATCCATTCAAACTATACCTAAAAAGTAAAAAGAAAAAAGGTCTGGACTGGTCACGCTAAATGCTCTAAAATTATCCACAGACAGGGCATCTAATACACTTTGAACTTCAATTAGACATGAAGTTTGGGAGCTAAGTGCTCACTTTTCTTTAGTTATGTTTTCAATTAGTTGTGATTGCAAGGTTGATATTTGACAGTGGATAAAAGGGAATCAGCTATTACAGAATAATGCTGGGTTGAGAGAGTAGGAAGTAGTCATATGCAAGGGGAGAAATCACTTCATATAAGTAGAGGAAAGGTGTCAACAACATGAGATGGAGATGCAGCAGTACCTTCGCGCTTGGTCTACCTCCTCATCATCTTGATCAGCATAAGCATTTTTGTCAGATCTATCAGATTCAGATTGAATTTGAACAGCAGCAGTTCTGCGGCTTGTCACAATTCTTTGACCATATTCCTCCTTTTCTTCAGTATCACTATGTTCCCTTTGATGAGCAGCCTCCGCTTCTTCTTCTTCTTCTTCTTCCCTTTCGCCCTCACTCTCACCAGGATAAGGGCCTGTTTCAAGTGGATCGTCTTCACTCTCCACTTCTGCCTCCCCTTGTCCCTCCACCCCAACTTCAACTTCATCCTCTCTCCCCCTCTCAGCTTCATCCTAAATTTAAATTTGAAACAAATAACGAGTGATTTCTCCAGTACAGATAGAAGCCGAAATTGTATAATGTCAAACTAAGTGAGTTTGTAAAAAAGAGGAGTAAAATTAGGGTTTATTACAGAAGCGTAACCGGGAGGTTGGGGATTGGATTCGTGCTCGGAATCGATTTCTTCCTCTTCTTCTTCCTCTTCCGACTGATCTCCGAAGAGGTTTTGCATCATCTGATGCCGCTTCTCTTCCCCAACCATTCTATCAAATCTGCCGCTGTCGATGCGCTTGTTTCAGTTTGTGTGCAGAGGAGTCGCTGGTTTGTTCTTCAACACGACCCATGACTCCGCTTAATTACATATACAACCCGCTTGTTTTTGTTTATTTATTAACCCATCCGTTTAATTTTATTTTACGTAGTAGAACTAGCGTACCGTCCGTCGTTCCGACGGAAATGCGTCGTTCTGAATGTGTAATCGAACAGGTCAAATATGGGCGGGACTCGATTGATCAATTTTTTGGCCCGTGTGGTCAGTGTAATTTAAAATTTAAATTTTTTAATGGGTCGGGTTGGACTCTTGTGTTATGTGGAAATTTTTAATGGGTCGGGCTGGACCTGTGTGTTTCTCTAAAAATTTAAACGGACTCGTGTATTCTGTGTAATATAAATTTTTAATTTTTAATGGACCGGGATGGGCCCGTGTGGTTAAAACCCTATCAAATAGAATTTTTAATATTTATTTTTTAATAGACCGTGCTGGATCCGTGTGGTCTGTGTAATTATAAACTTTTAATTTTTAACTATTATGGGCCGGGTTGAGTCGTGTGGTTTGTGTAAAAATAAATTAAAAAATTTAAAGGTATGGGCAAAATGGATAGTTCATATTTTGAAAGTTCGTTCAGCCTATTCTATTATATAATAGATAAGATTTTCATCATCAAATAGTTATTTTCAATTTTGCCCCTGACATTCACAATTAATAATTAAATTATCATTTTTTCAATTAAAACTTTAAAATTGGATCCATCATCAAATAAGGGTTTCTAATTTTATCCCCAATCATTCACAATTAATAATTAAACTGTCATTTTTTCAATTAAAAAATTAAATTTAAAAAGTAAAAGTTGAGCGAAAAAAATTAAAAAATTAGAGAGGAATTAATTGGACACACTGAAATTAAAAATACATGTTTTCGGCGCACCGAAACAAAGGGCACTTCCTCTTATTTACAGTACAATACAAAATCCATGTCCCATTGGGTTGGAGTAATGTTAAAAGAAAGCACCCGCCATCAGTTTTGTGTTGAATGCTCCGATGGAATATGGATGGAGGACAGCTGGATATCCAGTTTTACATAATTACATTGTTGCCTCATGACTTCGTTAATTTACGAAGCAGCCTCGAAAACCCTTCTATGTTAATACCGCCGTGACTCAAACCCGCGACTTCATATAATGTTTCATTGTTGTGCTTGCGTTGAATGGTGGAATGATGATTGCCCGCGTGGTTTAGATTAGTGATGTTTTTAAAGATTTAAGTTGATCAGATTAATAGGGTTTGTTAAGTATTCATGGGTTTTAGAGAATTGTATTTGATTCTAGATGCGTTGATTACGACGATACTTGAATATGTAGGAGGTACTAGTTAACGTCCTGTCGTTCTGACGGATATGCGGCGGGAATAGAAGTGACTATGGCGATGACATGATAATCAAAATGTGTATATAATCAAGGGTTAATTATCGGAAACCATCCGTAAAATACAGGTTTTTTCAATAGCCACCCGTAAAATGTGATATTATCAATTACCACCTATTAAAATATTTTT
>JAWWMW010001975.1:29050-42205 GCA_035048345.1 Echeveria elegans
ATACCCATTTGTTCCCAACGGGTCTCACATAATTGGGTGTGAGTATTATAGGCCCGAAAACTTTTCGCTTATTAAGCAAATCTAGTTCAGTTCCAACTGCCTTTTTCCATTCGATCCATTCAGGTCGATTTTTACATTCAGTAATTGAACATGGCTCATGATATCCATCATTTTCATCCATGATATCACATGCGAAGTTATAAGAGAATGCATCATCGATGCTCTCGTCGGTACTATATAATGCATGTGTTAACATAATTAATCGGGATTTCTTGATTTTACTCTTCTTCTAATTCTTCAGAAATTTGTTCCTCCATCATGGAGTTATTTCGTTTACCCCCTGCTCTAATTTTGTGAGGATTTTTATTTTTAGAACCAGGTGGCCATCCATGCTTTGGGCGTGTTGTGATTTCATGACTCACTTAATTTTCAGATTTCTCTGACGGAATTTCAATCTGAACTGTGGCATTCACAACTGGTAAATGTGAGTTTGTAATTCTTTTTGTGTCTGTAAAAACATCAGGAAGTCGATTTGCTATTTCTTGTAAATGCAAAATCTTTTCGACTTATCTTTCATAGTCTCTCGTATGGGGATCAAGATGTGTTATTGTTGGTACAAACCAAGAAATTTATTTTTCCAGCTGTTTTCTTTCCTCCCCTAATGATGAAAAATTTTCCTCATTAAAATGGCAATCAGCAAAACGAGCTATGAAAATATTACCAATTTGAGGTTCAAGAAATTTAACAAAGGACGAGCTTTCAAAACCAACATAGATCCCGAGACTTCTTTGTGGTCCCATCTTTGTTCTTTGAGGTGGTGCAATAGGCACATAGATGACACAACCAAAAATTCTCAAATGGGATATATTTGGCACTTAATAGAACGAAAGTTGCATTGGTGAGTGATCATTATATGCACTCGGTCTAATGCGAATAAAAGCCGCAACATGTAATATTGCGGGACCTCACACCGAAGTGGGAAGCATTGTTCTCATTACTAGAGGCCTAGCAATAAGCTGAAAGCGCTTCACTAATGATTCAGCAAGACCATTTTGTGTGTGAACATGGGTTACTGAATGTTCCATACTTATCAAGTCTGATTTTCTTTATTGTATGATCAGGAATCTGTGCTCATAACTTGATTATCTGAGCAAGTAGGCTTAGCAAATGCTACATTCCGGATTATAATAGGCACACATGTGACCATTTACTTGAGACATCTATTAATACCATAAAGTATCTAAAAGGTCCATGAGTTGGGTGAATAGGTCCATAGATATAACCTTGAATACATTCCAGAAACGCAGGTGAATGTCTCACAATTAGCTTTCCAAGACAACAAACTTTGCAATGTAGGTCATTACTTAGATGAATCTTTTCATCCTTTAATGGATGTCCATTTGTATTTTTAATAATCTTTTGCTTCATTGTTGTACCAAGATGACCTAGTCGGTCATGCCATATGATTAATATTGAAGGTTTTCCAACTACCATATTTGATTCAATCGCATATATATGCGTGTAATGCAATCCAGTAGGAAGCAATGTTAGTATTTCAAGTATGTGCCTTTTTCCAGATTTAACTGTTGTGAGCAACATATATATTTCTTGGCACCATTAGTCATAGACTGAATATCCAATCCATGATGATATACATCTTTGAAACCCAACAAGTTTCTTTTGGACCTTGGCGAATACAATGCATTGTTTATTTTAAACATTGTGCCATTTGATAATGTGAAGTTGGCTATGCCAGTCCCTTCAATCAGGCCTACAAGACCAGATATCGTATTCACAATAGTTTGAGTTGGTTTTATCATTGAGAAAAACCTTTATTCCATAAATTTGTGTGTGTTGTTCCATAATCGAGTATGCAAACTTCTTCAATGTTACTCCTTTTGTAAGCCTCACCACAGACATAATTCATTTTTAAAACTTAGAAGGAATAAAAAAGGAAAATGCATAAGATAATTGGTTCATCAAGGCCTAGCTTTAATTCATAACTTACACAGAAAAAGAAGACACTGAAACATGCAATGATAAGAAAACCAATAAGCAAACATTAACAATTTCACTTCATTCCATCAGGGATTACAACATCTCATTTTAGAGTCTCCAGCCATTTCTCATTGTAATCATAAAGTGGCTCATTCAGGCACACTAGGAGTATCAGATCCCTCTATTATTGAATTTGCCTTTTAGGCTGTTTCATAATTCACTAGGCTTAGCCACAGCGAGGAACTCATTTTCCGGTATTTCATTTAAATACTGTTGGAGGAAGATCATAGATCTTGTTTTATCCACTTTGGATGAATCATTCATTGCCTTCAGTGTCTCGATAAGACTTATAAGTTGTAATTATATTTCAATGTGCATCTTCTATGCCATATAATTTTCGCCTGGGACCTCAAGGGGGATGAATTCAAAAATAATGATGCTGCTCACGATGATAACTTGTCGAAAGAACAAAATTTTATTAGATTAATAACGTAGTACATAAAAATCTAATAGAACAGTAAAGACAAAAAATGACAACACACCACCGCTAAAATTACGATAAAAATAAAACTCATTTGATGAGAGGTCTCCGGTGATGACACAAGTGATCATGACAACAATCAAGACAACAGTCAGGATTAAGGCGGGATGAAACATTTCTCTTCTTGAAAAATTTGAGTAAGAAAAATATGAGTAGAAGATGAAATATTTTGTGAGTAAAATATGGTTTGGTAAGTTTGATTTTATAAGAAAAAATAGAGTCGTTTGGAGATAATAAAAAATGAGCCATTTAGGGGAAAATAGAGCCGTTTGGGGGAGGAAAAATAGAGTCATTTGGTGTCCACTAACTTAGAATAAATTAAATTTTAGTGTTAATTTAATCATGTTATCAAAAAATCAAATAAATAAGCAAACATTTAAATTAAATAAGCATATATTATTTCTTAACAAATATGAAATAATTATTGGAGTTAATGTAAATCACATCATTTAATACGGCAGTGCGGAAAAACCGTTCATCTGTAGTTAAATGATGCTATACATTGAAAATAAAATACGTGTAAATCACATCATTTTAATATAGGGGATAATCCGCCAATATAGTAATTCGATATTATACACGAATGGAAATATAAACATAAAAGTTAAAATAACGGTTTAAATCATATCGTTTTACTATAGGAGATCATCTGCAAATATAGTAATTCGATATTATACACGAACAGAAATATAAATATAAAAGTTAAAGTAACTACTACTCAGTTCGGCACAGAGTCGTGCTGATAACGTGTTATAAATATTTTAGAAAACTTGGAAATTTTCTGGGACTCGTTACTAAATGTATATAAGAATTAAGAAAGAATGAGGAGGAGAAAGCGTCATTTCTTTCCCCAAGCCTTCCTTTTATACTGAAACGAATGAGACAAGTTCGGTTGTTTTTTTTTGTGTGGCCCCACGTGACAAAAATTTCTCTTGATGTGTCAGACCCATTTATATGACCATCTCCAACAGCTAGGCAATATTTCTTTCAAATTTGCCTGCCACATCAGATTCTGACCCCACCTTATCAACAAATCCTACCATATTCCCGTCTTATTTCATAGCAGCTGGGCATTCAATATCTTTTTTACTTTCTCTTTCATCCACATCACTATATCATATATACATTATTATTAATCACATATATAATATTATAATTTCAATAATTACTTTTTTAAGAGGAACAACATATATCTTATAAATAAATAAATAAATAAATTTATAAGTACTTAATTTAAATTTATAAAGCATTTATTATATAATTTAGAAAAAAACACTTAATTTACTACTACATAAATTATTAAAAATGACATAAACATAATTAAATTAAACTTAATCAAGGGTAGTCCCAAAATTTTACCATATATGCTCGACAAGATCCTTCTTTAGTTGAATATGTTGGACTTTGTCATGTAGTTTGGATCTATCAGTAATAATGGCTTCGGACCGGCCTCAAACATGCACTTCAAACTCCAGCAACACTTGTGTTTGAATGTTGGTGGACGAGCTAGAGCTAGAATTGTTTGATGATTCAAAATCTTCATTTTCCCAATTGCGAGAATATGTGTCTCGTTCATCATCTACTGTCATGTTTTGTAAAATAATGCATGCCCTCGTTATTTTACCTAGGACATTGATATCCACATCCTAGCAGGTTGGCGAATAATTACAAAACGCCTTGAAGCACCCCGAAAGCACGTTCCACGTCCTTCCTGCATCATTATTGTTGTTTGACAAACAATTTTGCTTTGTTTCCTTGGGGCAAGTGAATTGACTGGACAAATACACACCATTTAGGATAGATTCCGGTCGCAAGGTAATACGCAATATTGTATCGCCTCCCATTGATAGTGAAGTTCATATGCGGAGCATTACCTGATTCAATATCATCAAAAACTGGCGACATGTCTAGTACATCGTTCAATGTACCCGGCAACCCAAAAAAACACATGCCAAATCCATAAATCGTATGACGCCAGTGCCTCGAGTATAATTTTTGTTGTGCCCTTGTGTCCACTAGTGAATTGCCCTTGCCAGGCTTTTGGACAATTCTTCAATTGCCAGTGCATGCAATCGATGCTTCCAATCATTCCAGGAAAACCACGATCGTCTCCAACTCGAAGTAACCTTTGCAAGTCTTCCACATTAGGTCGTCTTAAGTACTCATCTTCGAACAAGTCAATTACATCATCGTAAAAAGTTTGACTACACTCAATTGCAGCGGATTCTCCAATCTTCACATACACATCACATGCATCTGTTAGGACTCCATAAGCAAGCATTCGTATGACAGCTTTACACTTTTGGATAGGTGACAAACCAAGCTTCCCCACATTATTGCTCCTTCGAGTAAAGTGTCTTCATACATTGAAATAGAGTCTACAATTCGTAGAAATAGGGGTCTCTTCATTCTATACCTTCGTCGAAATTGCAAGTAAGTGTAAGTGCATGACTCGTCAAAGTAGTCTGCCATCACTTCTAGCTTCCAACTCTTGAAGAAGTTGTTGCTCACGTCGATTATTGTTTCTTCTAACGCCTTAGCTCGGGCTATGTAATCATCATCATTCCAACCGCTCTTCGTATCTCTTAAAGCAGCACTATAACAACCAACAAAATTGCTTATCTTTTTGTTCAAGTCACGAAATGACTTTGACATTTTCCTTCCGTTCTTTGTTTTCCTAGTTCAGAGTTTTCATTCACGTAGTTTGCAATTTTACCCCAAAAAGTGTCACCCTTTTGATTATTACCCAATTCACTATCATTGCTGAAGTCAAAATGATCAGTTAACAAGACTTTATTTTCTTCAGTGCTCCAAGTATTGTATGCTGTTGGGTTGAAGGTAAAAAGCTTTGGCGAGTATCACCAACATTTCCCAAGTTGATCTGGGTAGAAAATTCAGGAAAATCAACACATCCACTACTAAAACAAGGTGTGTTTGTTTCAATAGTAGGATTCGTGAATAAAGTGCTCATCGAGGGGGCAAAGTTGTTTTTAGATACCTGTGGATATCCATATGACATGTAAGGATAATTATACAGGTATTGCATGCTAAAATTTGGTGACACCATGTATGAAGCTTGAAAATTGTTTGGGTGTTGCATATTTGAGTTTTGAGGTTGAGTATTGGAATCCTGAGATTGGTTTGAAAAATTGTAGTTGAACAGAAAGTTATAGTTTTATGAGGGATCCATGAAGAAAAACTTAAATTTTTGTGTGTGTCCAGTGATACAAACTTAGTCTCTATTTATAGATCTCAAAAAATAAAAAACATTGATATAATTTTTATTATTGATGGATTAAAATATTGATTGAAAATATTAAAGTAAATAATAAATGCAGACCAATGAAAACTCGCCACGTGTGCTCATGAGGCCCATAATATTGCCCAATGCCTATAGAGATTGAAAGCCTACCGAATGCATATTTGGCATTTTGCCTTTTCCAGTTACTGCCTCCTGCATGCATAATATGGCCCAAATATTGCCTGATGCGGTTGGTCTAACAATATGTCCTTTCTCAACCACTTACATTTTAGATCCAAATAGTTTTGAGTAACCATGTAAATGAAACATCACAAAGTTCAATGCTTTGGTTTCCGCCAAATTTACAAAATCTCCCCATTTTTTGAGATGCTAAGGGAGATTTATTCAGATCTGGTTACAATTTATAAGTTCCTCCTATTCCTCATTGGTTGATTTCCCTTTTTCTGGAGGAATGCTCAAGTCCACGCGCCATGTTGAGGATGATCCCTCTCATGCTTTTTTTCATGAAAATGATCACTGAGTTTCTTTAAATATTATGTCACCTATACACACCGGAGAAACCTTGTATGGCGGCAAGGTCAAAATCAGTTGGAGGAGGCAGATGAGAAACTCGATTTGGGATTTTTAACCTTTTTCTTATTGATGAAGAAAACAACGATATCTGCTTATATAACAAATAGCCAGGTATGGGGTAATTACAAACAAAGTCCTTTAACATTGACAAAGGAAATAACTTGTGAAAACAAAATACATAACCTATTCCCAAGAAACAGAAAGAATAAGGGTTAATTACGAATAACCACCTATATGTCCAGGGCGTTTCTAAAGTCACACCAATATGATTTTTTTCTTCTTCCAATTAACCACCTATGAGTTTTGCATCGTCAAAAACTCACACCCTTTGTACTATTACGGTAGAATTCCAGAAAAATAATTTAATTTTTTAGAAAATCTCCAAAAATTAAAAATTCACACAAATTTTAGAAATAATTGTTGTATAAATAAAATATAAAATTTCGTGTCATAACTTTTTTAAAAATTATGGATGATTATTCATAATTAACCTAAAGAATAATCTAAATCATTACCATCACCTTCAGTACCTCGCAAGCTCAGTGTATGAAGAACATTCGATACACTGAGATTGATCAACGGCGTGCAAGTTTTTCAAATATGAGAGCCTTAGTTAGCATATCGGCTGCTTGTTCAATAGAGGGGATATACTTTGGGAGTATGAAGCCTGATGTGACGTTTCGTCTGGCCAAGTGGCAATTTTTTCCACGCGCTTGGCCATTTCTTAAAAAACAGGGTTGCAGACAGTGTGCATTAAGACGAGGTTGACACAGTGGAGGCTCATGGGAGTAGGAGTAGTAACCTGAAAATCAACTAGGAGGCGATGAATCCAAATTAATAATTTCACGACAAGCTTGTGTCATTTCCCTATATTCCACCTCAGTTGATGAACATGAAACAATGGCTTGCTTCTTGAACCTCGAAAATATAAAAGAATTACCCAACACAACATAACCTATAATAGACTTCCTGGTAACGGGACACACTCCCTAGTCTCCGTCAGAGTACGCGGATAATCCTAAGTGAAAACTGACCGAATAAAATAAGTCTTAAGATGTGGCGTTCTTCACATAATAAAGGACTTTGTCTGCTGCATTCATATATGAAGAGGAAGGTGGCCCAAAGCTCAGTCCAAAGTCCAGCCAAGTCAACAGTCTAAGTGGCAAGGAGTCGGCCAATGTGGAGGCAGTGATGGCGTGAGCTGGAGCATTCATGAGTGTTGATCGAGGTCCTTATCCAACGGGTGAGGGATGGAAATATATAAGGCTAAGGATGAGAGAAGAAACACAACACTCTCATTCCTTCAGTCTTCTCTTATCGAGCGCCTAGGGTTTGAGGCGACAGAGCGATTCGAGAGTGCAAACATTGATTTTTTTGATCAATCTCGCAGATCCAGCGTTGTGATAGCTAGATTAGGCTTTGGTTACAGTTTGTAAGCCACCAGTGCTCAGTATTAAAAGCATGCAGTTTCAAGTGTTTAAGACGATTTGGTCAAGAATCGATCCTCTGAAGAGCTCCATCTTGTAACAGACTTCATTCTGCGGTTCAACAGGGTTCATAGTGCAACAAGAAGCCCTAGAGCTTCAACGTGGATGTAAGCTAGGTCCTCAGACCTAGAAGAACCATGGGAAAATCTGGTGTCTCTTGCATTCTTTTTTGTGTTCAGTTTAGGAGCACATTTAGGTGATTAATTTTCCGCTGCATATTTGCTTGATTTGTACCTAGGATTAGAATACTTAATTGAACCGTTAAAGAACGATATAGAAGTTAATCATGTGCGCTTATAGTAGTCAAATTTAGGTAAATATAAGGATATATAGACTCTAAGTACTACAGTGGCATCCAAGCCGGATTTAGTAATCCGATGAGGTTTCTGATCAGTTTAGAACTGGTGTTCGAAGATTGACTGGTAGATAACCTCAGGCAGTAATTGAGAGTGTCTGAATCGGCACGTTACGCCCTGTGGCTTGTAGAGTTGAGGCTGATTTAGATTAAAACTTTTTTATGTGTTTAATAGTGTCCAAAAGGCTGGTTCCACTGTCGCTTGTCGAGCTGAAGATTTCTTGGACCAAATTGTAGTTAGCTTAGTTTTTTTAGAACTTATTAATTACTGTTTTCTTGCTGAACTTGCCATACACTCATTAGTCTCTCTTGTTTGAATTCTTTTGCATATCAATGGCTGGGAAAATGGATCTGGTGAAGTTCGATGGCAAGGGAGACTTTGACATTTGGAAATTAAAGACGAAAGGAATACTGTCGCTCAAACAAGTTTTGATCGCATTAGAGGAGGACATGGGAAAGTGGACATAGGAGCAACAAAAAAAAGGTTCAGATCAGGGGAGGACGCTTACTTCCTGATCATTTTAAACTTATCTGATATTGTTATCAGGAACGTGAGTAAATTCAAAACTCCTACTGAACTTTGGTCTTTATTAGAAAATTTGTATGGTAATGTGTTAGCTCCCAATCTAGCTTACCTCAAGCCCTCCTTGTATACTTTTAAATTTGATGCTGCCAGGACCGTAGATAAGAATTCAGACAAATTTATTAGGATGATCCAAATGCTAGAAGGTGTTGATTATGCTGTAGATGAGGTAAGCCAAGTTATGATTATTTTGAATGTTATGTCTGATAGTTTTCAAGTAGTTAAAGATGCCTTTCAGTATGCTGGGACTATTCCTTCGTATGATATATTATGCACTACTCTTAGGACTAGAGAGTCTGAACTTAGGAATTCTAAGGCTAAGAATGGTGTAGGTCTGTATGTAAATACTAAGAAAAAACAGGAAGAATAAGAAAAAACCTAAGGAAGAGGACAGTAGCAATGAAAATAGGGGCAAATGGAGCAATGAGTATAGTTCTAAGAAAAATCAAGGAAACAAGTCTGATAAGTCTACTAGGAAATGCTTTTACTGTGACAAGGCAAGTCATTTTAAGAAAGGTTGTTATAAGTGGTTAAAGAAAAAGAAAGAAACTCAACAGAGATTAATTTAGCTGTGAGGGTAAATAAAAATGCAGGAGAGCCTAAGGTGTTAACTATTAACAATAGGAAGTATATTTATGATTGGATTTTAGACTCAAGTTCTTCATTTCATATGTGCCCTAGTGCGGAGTGGTTTTTTGATTATACTAATGTTGTGAATGAAAATATTTTCATGGGTGATGACAATGTGTGCACTGTTCAGGGTATAAGGTCTATAGAACTATTAGTAGAGTCTGATAAGGTTGTGACTCTAAAGAATGTTAGACATGTGCCTAGTTTGAAGAGAAATTTGATTTTTCTTGGTGTGTTTGATGACATTGGCTGCACTTGTGTGTGTGTGTGTGTTAATAGTATTATGCAAATGTTTACGTCTGATAGATTGATCATGACTGTTAGGAAATTAAATGGTTTCTATGTGCTTAATGGTAGAGTTAAGAACATTGCTTGCAATGTTGTTTCCTCTGATAGTGAGAATGATTTATCAAGGTGACATTTAAGATTAGGTCGTATGAGTATTCAGGGTTTAGAAACTCTGAAAAAAAATCTGTTGTCCTAGGAACTGTTAAGTCTTCAAGTCTTCCCTTTTGTGAAATGTATCTTAGCCAAGCAGCATAAACTTAGTTTCTATAAAGGCATCCATAGTTCTAAGCACCCCCTATAGTACCTTCATGCTGATTTATGGGGGACCAGAATCCCATGAATCACATGGAGGAAATATGTATTTACCTCAGGTTTAGGTAAGGGTTTTTGGTATGAGGCATTAAGTACTGCTACCTACCTAGTGAATAGAAGCCCTAATAGAGCTTTAGGATTTAATTATCCAGTAGAAGTTTGTCATGAAAAACCTCCTACGCTAGGTCATATTAGAGTTTTTGGGTGTGCTGCATAAGCATACACTAGGGAAGGAAAGTTAGACCCAGGTCCATTAAGTGTGTATTTTTAGGTTATCAGCAGGGTACTAAAGGGTATAAACTTTGAGATTTTAATTTTAGGGGAATTAAGATAATAGTTAGCAGAGATGTAATGTTCAATGAGTTAGAATTTCCTTGTAAGAAACCTGACTTTAGGAAGGATAATACGTCAACTGAGTCCTCCCATCCCAATGTAGTTCTAGAACCTCCAGAGCCAATTGAGATAGGTGCTGATGGGCCTACTGAGAGGGCGTTTGTGATCTGGAACCAGCTGCCTGAATGGTTGATATTCAGGGGGAACCAGCTGGAGCATTCCAGGATGAAGCTCCAACTGAAAGTCATGTGCTGGAACCATCAGCCAGTGAAAGCCTAAGTAATTATCAGTTAGCTAAAGATAGGGAGAGAAGAGAACTTAGGGTAAATCTTAGATATTCTTCACTTGCTGAGTTAGTCTTTACTGCCTTAGTTGCTGCGGAAGAAATTATAATTAGTGAACCTAGTACTTATTTAGAAGCTAGTACCTCTAAGGATTGGAAAAAATGGCAGGAAGCCATGGAGGATGAAATGAATTCCCTAAGTGTAAATAATACTGGGATATAAGTTCCTAAGCCTAAGAGTCAGAAGTAGTAGCTTGTAAATGGTTATTTAAGGTTAAGGAAGGTATACAAAAATCAGATAACCTTAGATATAAAGCTAGATTACTAGCTAAGGGGTTTACACAAAGAGAATGTATATATTACAATATGATATTATCTCATGTAGTTAAGTTTTAAAGTATTAGGATTGTTTTATCCGTTGTAGCTAGTTCTAATTTAGAATTAGAGCAGTAGATGTCAAAACAACTTTTCTTCATGATGATTTAATTGAGAAAATTTATATGCATCAGCCTGAGGGTTTTGTAGATTCTAAGTACCCTGATTATTGTTGTTTACTGAAAAGTCTTTGTATGGTGACATGTGTAAAATAACGATGTATTTTGTCACGTGTCAAAAGAATTTATAAAACCAGGGTGACCTGGTGTCGAACCCATAGGAACAATGAAATTTAGTTACGCTGATTATTACTAATTCACGAAAGTAGCTTTTAAGGGTTTTTATGTTTCAAGAGTAATTTTCGTTTTCGAAAATGTAGTTAATACTATCAATCAAAAAGCATTGACAGGAATATAATTTCACCACTAACACTCATAAATATACTTCAAACCTTGATGTTTATGTAAAACCTTGCAAAGTAGTAACAAAATATAATTTTCACTTTCGACTGTTGAACTATCATGTTAAAATCAGTAATGACGGTAGACTTCTCACCCGTTCGACTATTTGAATATCTACCGTAGAACACAACTAGACTAGCTCTATATCCTCTCATCATCCCTGGCCGTACTGAGTAATATAAATCTAGTTTTCTTCTTGTTCGCTTAACGCTAAGTTATTAAGTTTCACTCTATATCCTCACTGCTCTCGCTTTGCAATTCAACTAGTTATTATAGTTGTTTTAATTTCTAAATTAATCTAAGTTCATCTCTCGATCCATCCTTAGACAATACTACTCACATAACTATATTAGACATTTCATCAAACACTTAGCATTCATCATATGGTATGAACTAAAATCAACATATCAAATCTGAATTTCACTCTTTAAATTTTAAAATTGAAATGTTTAAACATCCACGAGTGTTAGGGATTCGTCAAATCCCCATCATCTACACACTACTCACTCATATCGAGTGAGAAAACAAACAAAGTAATACATGAAAATGTACTGAAGTAAAACAACAGATAAAAGGTTTAAAGAAACTTATTGGGATGAGCTGATGACGAATACAATGATTCTCCTTCTTCAAATCCGTCTAAATGCCTCTTCTTGGCTTCCGGAAATCTCCTCTCTTTTAATGAGTTTTTTCTCCGGTTTTGATGAAGTGAAGCCATTATTCTTTTGTCCAAAGTGTTGTTTATATACTAGGGTTGGAATAGGATGCAAACGGTCTCATTTTCCCCTCATTTTTGTGTTGAAAAAGAAATGGAAAGTCAAAGGGTTGCACTGCTTTGAGTCACTCAGTCGAGTGAACCTCCTATGGAAATCTGTTTGACCCTGCTCGGTCGAGTGAGCTTGGCACTCGATCGAGCATCCTTTTTCTGCTTCTGTAATCAACATAAGAGTTGTAGGGCATTGAGTCGTCTTTCCAATGCACTTTGTTTTACCTCAATCGGACATCTGATGCTCCCTGTGAAATTTTCCAAAGCTCGAATGGTCCAACTGTCAGCAGGGAGAGATGAGTTGCTCGATCGAGCAGACCTTGCTCGGTCGAGTAGCAAAACTTCTTCTCCGAATTTGCTTCTGATATAAACTTAAGAGTTGTAGATAATTGAATTTTGCTTTCCAACGGTGCCTAGCTTGCTTGATTTGGACATCACATGTACGCTCAGCAAGCTTTTTAAGATCGAAAGGTCAAACTGCCCAAAACAGTGTTGTTTTTGCTCGAATTGACGCCTTTTCGCTATGTTTCACTCTAACTTCCCCAAGTCATGAGAATCGTGTTTTAGTCCTGAAACATCATCAAGAGTATCAAAAATGACATGTTTTAATGTCAAATCACCGAGAATATGAGTGAAAAGTATAGGAGAATAATCGACATATTTTTCATTCATCAAAACACCCCACATTTACAACTTGTTCGTCCCGAACAACAATTAAACTCAATTATCTGATTATACTAAACAAAATAAACTAAACTACTCTTAAATCACTTTCATAGATGACTTGAATGCATTTAACGTATGCATCAAGCCTTTAAACACCTAGGCTACCTGACGAGCTGTAATATAGCGGGTATTTTATCGCAAGTCAAAATATTTGTAAGTAACTAGGGTGACCTAGTGTCGGA
>JAWWMW010001977.1:0-11063 GCA_035048345.1 Echeveria elegans
TCTTTCCAATGCAATTTATTTCGTCTTGATCGGACATCGGATGTGCTCTGTGGAAATTTTCAAAGTCGGGAAGGTCGTAGTCGGGCTCAATCTGGGCATTCTCTCTCGGTCGAGATTCTCTGTTTCGGCCGAGAATGCGGGATAATCTCGGTCGAGACTAACTTCTCTCGGCCGAGACTTCTTTTCTGGTTTTCTGGCTCTCGGCTGGAATTACTCCTTTTTGGCTGAATATTCTTCGTTTTTGCTCTGTTTTGTTCCAAACTTTCATAATTGATGACGAATGTGTTTTAGCCCTGAAATAGCAATATAAGCATGGAGCATCTCCAATGGTAAACTGTAAAATGAGTATGTAAAATATTATATTATATTGAAAATGTAAAACTTATATAAAGAAAATTGCTTTTTGCTCCAATGGAGGAAATGTATGTTGATTATGTAAAACTTAAACACCCATATTATTAACCTCACTTGAACATAACATCAAACACCACAAGTTCATCAAATCAAACTCATCCAACCTCACTTGCTCATGTCCATGCCGATAAAAAAAACTGATAAAAAAAGCAATAAGAACAAGAACACGTCGCTTGTTTATGGAAGCTGATTGCTGGTCTCTACGCTTTTCGATCGGAATGTTGGATCAATATCAGGTATATCATCAAAGCATTCAAATTCCTCACAAAAACCAATGTTGTGACCAAAGCTGCAAATGAGAAATGCATATGAAATTTCAATCTACAAGTACATAGAGCAGTGAGCCAAAGTTTGTATAACAATGGAGAAATTCAATGAATATCCAGTTGGTTCATTGCCTGAATATTCTTTTCCATTGCCATATTGGTTCATCCACGAAGAATGAAGATGACAATCAACATGAGAAACTAGCATCAAGTAGCCTCTTACCTGAAGAGCTACAACTAGCAATTTGTAACGGCTTACCGTTGTTTGTAACTCACACGATTGGGGAAAGAAGTGGCACATGATGAAGCTCGTTAACCACATGGGAGATCACATGAGCTATTCCAGATGATTGCGGGCCAATCACGGCCACCAAATTCTTCTCCATTAGTTGCACAACCCTCATTCTAAAGCATTTCCGACTGAACGCTTCCATAGCATTTGTCCATAACTATACACAAGCATCCGTTCATCCTAATAACCCCATGGAAAGTACAAACATTTATACACCACATAGACTGCAAGCTCAAGTTCTCAAGCTCTCTGAACCCAAACAGCATCAGTATCCTCCCCAATCACCACCTTCTTGACTGCTACCACAAATCGCCATGAACCAATAGGATTAGGGGCGTCATACCCAATAGGGGGCAGTGGCACCAGATGAACTATCCCAACCGATGTGGGCAACATGTTTGACATCAGTTGGATACCTAATTTCAATCTCACGCTCCTTGACAACTACAACAGGAGATCTCTCAAACATTAAACCAAGCAAAAATAATCCAGATCTGCAGCTACCGAACAAGATTCAGGCAAAATAACAAAAGATGCAAACTTCCCACCCTTCAAACATCAAAACTCAAACCTGAAATTTCCGAGTTCGTCTTGTTAAACTTAATCCCAGAACCCGGTGGCCGAACCTTCCCTCTCTTTGCTGCCGAGAAGTCAATCACGGGCGGATGTGGAGCGACAAAGCTAATAGGAGAGAGAGAGAGAAACAGAAGGGAGATGGAGTGAAGAGGAGATGAAGTGAAGAGGAGAGGGAGACGGAAGGGAGATGAATGCAAACAGTGAAATAGAGATGAGGTGAAGAGTAGCGGAAATGAAGATTTACTGTTCATTTCCCAATAATTTTGAAGATCCAGGATGGAGCGTTGGAGAGGGTGATTTTGTATTCCAATCTGTATTTAATATGCCACATGGGTTAGTTTTACAAATTAGGGGTGTTTTAGAGTATGCATTGGAGATGCTCTAATATGACTGCATTTAAATGATATAAGAGAGGAATACATGCATATACATGCCTAAATAATAGACATAAAACACACTGATAATAGTATGCAAGAGATATTTATCATTGAAATTCATGCATACTACCCTCATCCACACTTAAAATTTTGCTTAGTCGCTAAGCAATAAAAAGTGAATAATAAAAAGAGTAAGGCGTAGAGGGACTTCTCTAGGTCTATATTAATATCGTGGCAAGGACGTAGCCGAGTCTTCTATCAAGAATCACATTCAAGAAGTCCTTTACTAGGATCCCTTCTCGAATGGTGCTCCACTCCAAGGCTATTCTGGGTCTAGAAAGTAGACTTTTTCATTGGCAAGGAATTCTTCCACGTGCTATGGTTTGAGTCGGTGCCCATTAACTCTGAACTGATTAGCCTCTTGTTCAATAGTTCAACATGTCTATCCGGAAATACTCTCGAGACTTTGAAAGGACCGTACCACTTCAATTTTAATTTACCCGAAAATAACCTTAGTGTAGAGTTGTACAAGAGTACTTGGTCTCCCTTGTTGAAGTTCTTTTCTCTAATTCTTCTATCGTGTCACAGCTTGGACTTTTCTTTATAAATCCTTGCGTTTTCATATGAATTCAAACGCATTTCTTCTAGTTCATGAAGTTGCAGCAACCTTTGTTAGTCTGCTGCTTTTGCGTTGAAGTTCAACTTCTTGATAGCCCACATTGCTTTATACTCCATCTCTACCGGTAGGTGGCAAGATTTTCCGAAGATTAACTTGTACGGCGACATCCCAATCGGAGTCTTGAAAGCAGTCATATAGGCCCATAAGGTTTCGTCCAACTTCGACGACCAATCCTTTCTTGGTTCGTTCACGGTCTTCTTTAGAATAATCTTGATCTATCTGTTCGTGCCTCGACTTGTCCGTTGGTTTGTGGGTGATACAAATTTGATATTTTGTGGTGCACTCCGTGCTTCCTCAGCATATTCTTCAATTGTGTTTCTTTGAAATGCATGTCATTATCGCTGATTATAGTGCGAGGAATACCAAATCTGAGAAATATCACTCTTTTAAAGAGCTTCCTCACAGACTCGGCGTCACATATAGGCGTGACAATCGCCACCACCCATTTGGAGATGTAGTTGACAGCTACAAGAATATACTTATTTCCGCCGATGATGGGAAAGGGCCCATAAAGTCAATTCCCCATACGTCAAAGATTTTGACTTCCAGGATTCCTTGTGCGCCATTTGATCTCTTCTTGAAATGTTTCCATATTGTTGGCAAGCATCGCAGGTTTTTACAAATTCGTGGGCATCCTTTAATAAGGTAGGCCAATAGAATCCACATTACCAAACTCGTGACGCTATTTTTGAAGTGGCACTGTGCCCTCCTGTAGGTGAGGAATGACAGTCATGGAGAATCTCCTGCTGTTCTGATTCCGTAATACACTTTCTATAAATTTCGTCGACTCCTAACCTATACAGACACGGTTCATCCCAGTAGTATTTGGTTACGTCTCTTAAAAATTTCTTTCTTTGTGCATACGTGATTTCGGGTGGTAGGATGTTGCACACCAAATAATTCACGAAGTTCGCATACCATGGTGTTTCCAACATACGTCCCATTGTTGTTGTTAGTTTGGCTATGCCGATTCCTAGCAAGTCCTCACCAATGAGCGTATCCTTAATTGGGTCTTTCACGTCCGCGATGTCCTTGGGCAGGTCCAGTCATGACAGGTGATCAGCTACAACGTTCTCAACACTTTTTTGTCCTTAATCTCTATATTGATCTATTGGAGTAGGAGGATCCATCGTATTAGCCTAGGTTTGGCGTCATTTTTGTTAACTATATATTTTATCGCTCTGTGATCCGTATACACTATCGTTCGCGGTCCTATTAGGTGCTGATGAAATTTATCGAAAGCGTAGACGACTGTCAGCATGTCCTTCTCGGTTGTTGTGTAATTGACTTGAGTAGCGTCAAATGCTTTACTTAAATACTGAATCACGTGTAACCATTTGTCTATCCTTTGAATAAGAGCGGCTCCTATTGTGTTGTCACTTGCGTTGCACATTAACTCGAATGGGAGGTCCCAATTCGGTGTTTGAATGACAGGTGCAGTGGTCAAGGACTTCTTTAGAACTTCGAATGCGTGAAGGGAATTGTCGTCGAAATCAAATTTTGCGTCGTTAAGCATGAGATTAGTGAGAGGTTTCACGATTTTGGAGAAGTCCTTGACGAATCTTCGATAAAATCAAGAATGTCCCAGAATTATTTTTGATCACTTCGTACTCTCTTCACGTCTTTCGGTGGTGGGAGTTTTTTGCTCACTTCGACCTTTGCCTTTTCGACTTCAATCCCCTTCTTTGACACGAGGTGTCCTAGAATTATTCCTTCTGTAATCATAAATGGAACTTCTCTCCATGTTCAAAACCAAATCCATCTCGATACATCTTTTCAAGACGTCATTAAGACTAGATAGAAATGACCGTGAACCAAAATATCGTCCATAAAGACTTCCATGGTTTTCTCTAAATAGTCCGCGAATATAGACATTATATATCGTTGGAATGTGCCGGGCGCATTACACAAACCAAAAGGCATACGTATATACCCATCGAGAAAACAAAAGTATTCATGCCCGGATAAACGTTCAAGCATTTGGTCGATAAAAGGAATCGGAAAGTGATCCTTTTTAGTTGCAGCATTTAATTTTCTATAATCAATGCACATACGATATCCAGTTATAGTCCTAGTTGGGATCAATTAATTTTTCTCATTCTCAACTACAGTTAATCCTCATTTCTTGGGAACGACGTGTATTGGACTTACCCAGTCAGAGTCAGGAGCAGAGTATATAATACCCATGTTCCTAAGTTTAGTTATCTCTTTTAAATCGACTTCACCTAGTTTCGGGTTAAGTCAACGCAGAAATTCCCTAGATGGTTTAGCATTTTCATTAAGTCTGATACGATGCATGCATACGTTTGGGCGGATCCCTTTTAAATCTTCTATAGAATGTTCTATACATTTTTATGTGTGCGTAGAACATGCAGCAATCTAGATGTCTCATTATCATTCAACGAAGAATTAACAATTACTGGTAAGATATTTTTTACTCATAAGAATTCGTACCTTAGATTCGGTGGAAGAGGTTTCAATTCCATACCAAATTCATTACTTGGCGGCTCCCCTTTGTTGACTTATGTGATCTCCATTAGTCCTTCATATGTCTCCTCTTTATAGTCCAAGTTTAATATTTCACTTTCTTCCAGTGTTAGTTCCATAGCATCAAATGGTTCAACAAGATTACAATCAATATAACAAGTAGGAGACTTCAACATTTTAGACAGCTGAAATTTTATCCTTTCTTTCTATAAATTCAGCTCAATTGTTCCGTCACCACAGTTGATTAATGCCTTTACAGTATTTAGAAAAGGTCTACCCAATATAACAGGAATTTCAGCATGTGGGTTATCATCCATTTCTAAGACATAGAAGTCTACAGGAATATAAAAATTTCCTATTTTTATGGGCATATCTTCTAATACACCAAATGGCACTCTTTTTTACCTATCCGCTAGTCTAATGATGAAGGGTGTTTTTGCTACCCTCCCTACGTTTAATTTTTCATAAAGGATATATGGCATAATGGAAATCTCAACCCCTAAATCACACAAGGCATTGTCTATATCCATGTCACCTACTGAAATTGGAATAGTGAAAGAGCCAAAATCTTTTACTTTCCTAGGCATGTTATGTTGAATGACCGCACTACAGTTTGCATCTAAAGAGACATGATCTACACTTTTCAACTCACGTCTATGCATAGTAATATCCTTTAAAAATTTGCGTAAGTAGGCATTTGAGAAATTACCTCACAGAATGGGAGCGTAACGTGTAGTTTCTGTAGAATTTCTTCAAACATGTTGAAGCTTGCTTTCTCCATTGCTTTCACTAGTCTATGCGGGAAAGGAACGGATGGTACATTTACAGGAGGGGCGACATAAGGTGTTTATTCTTCTTCTTCAGCCTTCTTTTCCTTCTCGGGTTGTTCCTTCCTCTCAACTCCTGAACTTGTACTTTCCTTGTTTGTGTCGGTTCTTCGAGGACCTTGCCACTTTTTAGAGTAATCGCATTAACGTCAGCAGCTCTTACGTCCGGTTGAGAAGATAGTTTTTTGGGATTTCTAAACGAGCTAGAAGCTTGCTGGGCGAGTTGAGTCTCCAACATCTTCCGGGCTGGTCTCTCCTGTTGGAGTTCAGAGCTAAGGAATTAAATGTTCTTGTCTTGTTGAGCTTGCATTGCCATCATTTGTGATATAAGCTAAGTTAACGATGGTTCTTCCGACTTCTTATCGTCTTTCCTTGAGTTGCAGCTTTGATTGTTGTTCAGGCTGTTGAACTGTTGTCCCCTAGGCTGACTTCCTCCTTGGTATTGCGTCATTTGCTTACCTTGGGTCATGTTGTATTGGTTCCATGGTTGAGCTTTATTTGAATTCGAGAAAGTAGGATCAGAATGGAATTTTACGGTTCTTGCCTTTGCATCGGTGGTACATAGGGTTTGTCGCGAAAGTAGGATCCAGCGCGACCCATTAAAAATTAAAAGTTAAAAGTTTAAAATTACACAAGCCACCCGGGCCCAACCCGACCCATTACAAATTAAAAATTAAAAATTCCATTTGATCGGATTTTAAACACACGAGCCCAGCCCGTCCTATTAAAAATAAAAAATTATATTTACACGGGGCCGTTTAAATTTTCAGAGAAACACACGGGCCCAGCCCATTAAAAATTTAAATTTACACAGATCACACGGGTCCGTTTAAATTTTCACATAACACAAAGGCTAGCCCGACCCATTAAAAATTAAAAATTAAAAGTTTTAAATTACACGGACCCACAAGCTCAAAAATTGATCGATCGAGTCTCGTCCGTATTTGACCTGTTCGATTGCACATTCAGGACGACGCATCCCCGTCGGGATGACAAAGGTACTCAAATAATTTATAATAAGTGATAAAATGTAAGGACATTATCAAACTTATATAAGTGCTGATGATGAAAATAAGACAAAACCAATCCTATTATATATATAGATTTAACGTGGCTTTTCAAAACCCCATTTCTCATTTTCCTCTCGTGGCACAACGTTTTTTGAATGCAAGGGTATGTTTGAGCATTAATTGAATACCCGGATGGAGGGTTTGAACGCGTTATATGCCAAAAGATTCCGTTCATGATGCCTGTTAACATGCACCCTATAGGAAATGATGTTCTGACGTGGCGTAATGTTATTGATGATGATAACAACACCACCGTCTGGTGGTCTCTTTTCATTTTCTTTTGGATATTTTCTCTAGTTTAAAGGCCAATAAAGGAGTCCACGTGGACTGTGAATAATACGTAGGAATGTGTCAGCTTGTCGCAGCCTGCGTTGATGGGTCGTGGCTTATTGCGAAACTGTATTTTAAAATTTAATTTTATAAATAATAATTTATTCAAAATGTAGGTATTTGCAATGTTATAAAACTCGAACCGAACCAGATTCAACCGATCGATTTCGGGGTCGAACCAGACCGGTTCGATTGGCGTTGACCGTGGGCATTGACCTAAGCAAAAAAAAAATTTTGAGTTAGAGGGATTCGATCCCCCAACCCAAGGTATCTCAAGCTAGAGTTGTGCCGCCTAAACTAGCTTGCTTATCTATTTAAAATCATTACCTTATCAATATATACTTGGTTTTGTTAATGTCAAAAGTTAAATAACAAAGAACATATTATTTGTTATTTTGTCAATCGGCCAAAAACTCTACTACAATCTTAAAAGTTAACTTTTATAATGCTATTTTTGATGAACAATAATAGAAATTTAATTTATTATTTGTGTTACATATATGTATATACAAAATATATTATAACTGTTTAAATATATAAAATATATAAATATATTTAAAATTTTGAGTTACTCATGCATTGACCCCCGGTTCGATCCGGATGAACCCATGAACTCGTAACCCCATGACCTTATCGAGTCGATCATCGGTTCGATTTTCACAACATTGGCATCCACTTTCACTTACGTTAAAAGAGCACAATTTTATAATGAATAATAATAAAATTGAAAATTATGCACTCGTGTTTACGAAGCCACACTGGTATAGGTACTGTTCCGACCATCAAGGGTGAATCTGGTGTGGGTTTGGAGTCCGAGACATCGGGTTGTATCAAGGGAGCATTTGCTACCGTCCGAGACATCTATTTTTCTGGTGTTGGTTTCATCGTCCGACCAAATGCGGCAGGGTTGCTACCATATTTGGGATTGTGGATGACGACATATACACGGATCCAACTGATTGCAGAAGGCTGCTAGTTAAATTTATATGACTACATGATGAAAAAATCAAATTGATTAGATTGAAAAATATGTACAGATTATGATCGAATGTGGCTTGCTTAAGGATGATGTTTGGGCACTTATTGCAATTAAAGAGGATCTACACATTTGATTGATGGCTTTCAAATGTGTTTGGACCGCGTATAGATGCTTTGAATATCAATAGAGCGCTAAAAAGGTGGCAATGACCTTGGTTTCGAAAAGGGCTATGGTCCAATTTGGAATGATTGGTTATTGTTTCAAATTTACTCCTCTAATTTGGAACTAAGTCATTATTTTGCTTCTCATCTGCGGAGCCACTCTGTGGGGTGTAAGAGGTTTTTCATTTGACCATCTACCACTGTTAGAATGCTTGTATCTGTAATTAATGTTTATTTATTTTTATTCCTTTTATTATTAGTTGTATTGGTCATGGAAAGTGATTCTGGATCGATAGTCGCTTTGCCATTAATCTTAACATTCATGGATACTGTATTCCGAATTATATGCCCATGGTGTATATTTTGTTATATACATTGACCCTCTTTAATAAAAAAATGTAATAAAAAAATTACGCAATCGTGTTTGGCATCTACATCCACCCCCTCATTTAAAGATCTGAATCTTCCAAGGTGTACTGTTATCATATTTCCTTACGAAGTTTTAAGGCGAAAATGCCAAAACCAATATTTCTCAAGACCTAGTGACTACTTGGTGCACAAAAGTTCTGTGCCCTGGTATATATTTACTCTCTCTCAACCACATTATCACTTTTGCACCTATCTGTGATTCCAACGTGATCATGGCATCTGAGGAACGGGCGGATACTTTGGCAGATGTGTTGGCATATTGTGCAGGACACAAACCCTAGCAAGGGCTTCTACCATCTCCTTACAAAAGAGTCATGACCACACCACACACCACTCGATTAGAAACATACACAGAATGAGAGAGAGGTACAGAAGGGTCAACGCAGTGGTTGGGTTTGGAAGATAATAATTGTAAAGATTTTCAAAACCCTATCTATAAGATTATTGTTATCACTACTATATCCCACTCGTGACCTTCATATATTGGTTTAAATTCTCTATGATCATCTCTCATATTGTTTGTTCCGCCACAGTACCAGCTGCACTGCGTACACCAATACTTATCAGAGACCTGTTGCTTCTGCTGCAGCTGCTCTCTGGTCCTTATTGCAGTCAGATTTTCCCTGCATAATAATTCATCAGTGTTGTCCCTCTCACCATATCATTATTATTCTTTTTGTAGTGTTCTCCAATTCTTTGTCATTTTGAGTTTTCACTTTCACAAGAGACAGAGAAAAATAGAGAGAGAAGTAAGATTCATATATTTAAATGATACAGAATATAGATGGTTTTGAGAGCGACCCACTTTAAAAAAATCCTCTCTTTTGAAGACCCCATTTGGCTCTCTGCTACATATTTGACTTTAGATTGGTTACTTTTTATTCTAGGGTTAGCCAATACAAGCTAGAGAGAGGCATACTTCGTTTGCGCTTTCAGCTTTGATGGGGAGCTGTGGGTGGAGTGGTGGTGGAGTAAGGCAGTATGTACGGTCGAAGTCTCCACGCATGAGATGGACACCGGAGCTGCATCGGAGCTTTGTTAGAGCTATTGAGTTGCTTGGCGGTCAACAAAGTGAGTGCTTTTGTGCGTTTGATGTCAAATGTTGAATTATCATTTATGGCTAAATTCTTTTTTTTATGCCCTTTGTTTTTTTTGGAGACGCTACACCGAAGCTTGTTCTTCAGTTAATGGATGCTAGAGGGCTTACTATTTCACATGTTAAGAGCCATCTCCAGGTCTCTTTAGTGTGTATGATCTTGTTAATAGAGTTAGGGTTTTCTTTCTTCCTTTCATCATTTTGGATACATTTCTTCCTTTCATATTTAATTGTTTGGGTTTACATAGTAATTTTTGCAGTAAAAAATCTATTTTGTTGCTTTGTTTGAACCTCAGATGTACCGGAGCATGAAGAATGTCAGACAAGGTAAACTTGCCACTAGGAATCAGTTAAATAGAGGGTAGCATCTACAAATCTGATCTGGTTACACATTAATTCGCTTTTAATTATATAAAGCAATTAAAATGAACTCCAACAATGGGATCAAACATATATATGAGAGATATCTTTGATGCTCACGTGTGGCTGCACTGAACAGATACAAGCTCAAAACATGAAGGAGAACAAGGTTTGGAGGAGCCAAATGATGGTATTGGGGAGGATCTTTCTCTGAGTTTGATGATGGGTTCTATAAAGAGCATAAAAGAGTTTCATCCTCATCTCATACAGAGTTCCAGAAGTACCACCACAGCTTATCTTCCTAAAAGGTTATTAGTCTTTTGGTCCTCTATCATGTCTTTTATTATCAACAAAAATATCTTAAA
Organism: Echeveria elegans; assembly: GCA_035048345.1. NCBI lineage: Eukaryota > Viridiplantae > Streptophyta > Magnoliopsida > Saxifragales > Crassulaceae > Echeveria > Echeveria elegans. Next base: position 10,709 of record JAWWMW010001977.1, read on the forward strand.
TGGAATACTAGAAAGGTAGTAGTAGGGAGGTAATTCAAATACTGATTAATTGATTGGGTAGACAATTTGGAAATGCTAAGGTTAAATATTCAATGGGCACCACTAATCGCACCCCACTTTCCGCACCCTCCGCGGCCCCCACACCATTTTTCTCATTTTACCCCAACCCCACTCCTACCTTAATTAATATAATTAAATATTTTTAAATTTAAAACTCATTTAATCCAAAAATATTTTTATATGTTAAACATTAAACATTTTCAAATTAAATATTAAACACTAGCGTACCGCCCGTCGTCCCGACGGGGATGCGCCGTCCTGAATGTGTAATCGAACAGGTCAAATACGGGCGGGA
>JAWWMW010001977.1:20699-31816 GCA_035048345.1 Echeveria elegans
TTGTGGAGAGAAGCCCCCAGACTAAGCCTTAAAGGAGCCGAACTGGGTTATCAACTTCCTGTGTCATTTACTTTCTGCAACATTTAATTGTCTAAGCTGAGTTGACACAGGACCTACGACAAGACTGAATCTGCAACAATTGAGTGAACGAACTCAATTTCAGTAATATTAGGAAACTGGTAGTACATTAGATCGTGCATATTTGATGACTAAATTTTCGGTAATGCGATCTCATGGAGCCAGTTAGAGGTGTCTAAAATACCCTTCGCCCTATACCCGTCCTCTACCCGCCCTATACCCGCCCTAAAATACCCTTTCATATCCACCAATTTAATACTCTTACCCTTTAATACCCTCTTATAATAAGGGCGCCCATTACCCGCCCATTTGCCCTCTTACTATCATTTTCTCAATTTGAGCATCGTTGACCACTGTTGACCGGCGTTGACTGGAGTTGACCACCATTGACCGGCGTTGACTACCGTTGTCCGTTGATCGGCGTTGACCAATTGGTCAAAATTCAAAAAGAGGGTATTAAAGGGCGCCCTTACCCTTTTAATACCCGCCCATTAAACCCTTACCCTTTTGTACCCTCTACCCTCTTTTACCCTCTACACTCATACCCTCTTCATATCCGCCCATACCCTACCCTACCCACCCATTTGACACCTCTAGAGCCAGTCGCCAAAATCAGCAAATTTTAAAACAAAATCGTTTTTACATGGGATTTAATTACATTTTAAAATATATTATATCACGTTCGAGTACGTTAGAATTATACTCCTATCTCGTTGCTCATTATCCTGATTCAAAATCTGAATAATGTAATTACGAAAGTATTAATAGTGTCATCTCAAGTTACTATATATGTGGTACTGTGTAGTAGCATCTTTGTCCCTTCTCGGAGTTGCCATCGTTTTCTTTTGATGTGTGTTTCTGCAAGGGATTTGAAACCGACATTCTACCTATCCTCATTCCTCTAATTAATGCCTTTTTGAATAGGTAACTAATCCCTTGATTTTGTCACCATCTTCGTTTTAATTTATTTTGTCATTGAAATTTAACCTACTCGGAATTTAGTTTTTGGACGCATAAAAGATCTATTCAATTCATGGTGAAGGATGGAGGAGGGCGTTTTGTATTTAAAATCAGTCATGCGTAATATTGCATTTTGTTCTATTTCAATCAACACACAATAAGGGGGTTTTTTCATTCATTTTAAGTTTCAAAATCATTTCAAAATCTCAAACCCTGATCGTTTTGAAATTATTTTGACTCAAAACCACAACAGCCAATCCACTAAATCCCACCACCACCAACCACCGCGTCCACCATCACCGCCGATCACCACCACCTCCGACTACCGCCACCACCTCCGCCCACCACCACCACCTTCGATCTCCACCGCCTACCACCACCACCTTCGATCCCCACCGCCTACCACCACCACCTCTGATCGCCCACCACCACCACCACCACCGACCACAACCACCTCCAACCACCTTCGACCACCACCTCCGACCACCGCCACCACCTCCGCCCACCACCACCGCCGACCACCACCTTCGATCACCACTGCCTACCACTACCACCTCCGATCACCACCACCGTCCACCACCACCACCACCACCATCGACAACCACCACCGACCACCACCTCCTCCGACCACCACCACCACCACCGTCGACCACCATCTTCGATCACCACCGCCTACCACCACCACCTCCGACCACCATCACCGACCACCACCGATCACCACCACCACCTCCGACCACTGCTGATCACCACCACCACCGCCGACCACCACCTCCGGCCACCACCACCGCCGATCACCGTTGATCACCACCACTACCGCCGACCACCACCACCGCCGACCACCGCCACCACCGCCGACGAAAGTTGTGGTGGTGGCCGGTCGGAAGTTGTGGTGGTGTATCGGAAGTTTTGGTGGCCACAGGGTTATAAACACCAAAAGTTTATAAACACCTAAAATTTCGAGAATGGTTTTGAAACTTAAAATGAATGAAGAAGTTATTCAAAAGTAAATTCAAAATAGTTTCAAAATAATTTCAAAATTTTTCGAAGTGTGTTTATAAACTGGGCCTAACTTCTATGTAGAATGTATGACATGAGGTTGATCATTGTTGCTTTCTAACTTTAACTAATGAGATTTAAATTAAAAAAATAGTCAAATCCAACAGCTTCGTGTTTTGCTTTTTCTTGCAAATACAACGGTCAAATTTAATCAAAACTCACATATATATGATGCAATCGTTTGATTGATAAAAATCAGCAATTATAATTATTTCCTATGAATAAAAAAAATCTATATCTCCTAAGATTCTAATCCCATAATTCTATCCGTTTCAAGTTGTATTGTCCTAAAATTCACATGAAATATCATTTTAATATTTGAATAAAGATCCATCTAGACAGTACTGCATAATTTACATGGCAGCTGAAATCGTCATTAAATTTTAAAAAAATGACTTTTAATTTTAATTTCAATTGATTAGTCATATACAATAAACATAAATCACATTTTTAACTCTGAAAAGTACGTATAAGACTGTCTTGAGGTAAGTCACTAGCTGACAAATCAAACCGAATCCCTACGAACACAAAAATCAGACATTCCCGATGATGCTCCTCAAATTCCGATGAAACAAAAAATAATTAATGTGATCATAATAATTACTCCTTCTGTTCTTTTTTTGTTCTTTCTATTTTTATTTTTGGTGTCCCCTTTTGTTCTTCCTGTTTTTATTTCGGGAAATTCTCTTTCTGTTTCCATTTCGGAAAATTCGTTTTCCTACTTTATCTCTCACACAACATTCTTCTCTCTCACACTATCATTATTTCTTAAATTTCGTGACAACTACCAAATGTACACAACAAAAAAGGACGCAAGGAGTACTTTGCTTGTCATTAACTATTTGATTAGTAATAAAGTATGCAAAACATTGAATTAAATGGAAATGTATATTCGAGGGAAGAGAGTGATAGGGTTTGAGTATGTGTGTTGGCTTCCATGAAAGAGAAATAGCAACGACTGGAGACGATGGAAGCTTACAAATCTTGTCCATATCTTAACAAAACCAATCCACAATGACACAGCCACACAACAATTGCAAGAGAAGCACCACCTAAGGAAAGAGATACATATAGCTAGAGAGAGATTGCATATATCCGATAGATAGCAGCAGCTGCAGCCGTGTGGACCTCCCTGACCACAGCCCATAACCCCACCACAAGGTCACGTTATCGACTGCCTTGTAATTCCCATTTTTTGAATAAATACTTGAAAAATCGACTGCACGCTGCACCAACCAATACAGATTCAACCATTTGATTAGTAACTGAATTAGCAGTATGTCAGGTATCAATGGAAGAGTTAAATCTCCAGCGGGCGTTGTTAATTTAATGGGATAATAACTTAAAATATAATCAGTGTATAAAAGAATGATTGTAGTTATACATTTTGAAACTGGAAATAAAGCAACCCAGAAGTTGCCTTTAGTTTTTTTGTCTTACTGTGTAGATTATTAGTAGCAAAATTAGGAAAAAATATTCACACAAAAAATAGAGGAATAATAGCGTATATAGGGACACAGAAGAGAGATACATAATATACATGGAGAGAGATAGAGAGCGTACAAAAAATATTATGGGATAAGTATGAGTGAATTTTTTTTAAACAACAACGAAATATACGTGTAACTTTATTCATGAACAGAAATTTGGTAGAAAAATGCAAATGAAGTTTAAATAACTAAATAATTTAAAAGAGAGATGTTGAAGCTTGGCTGGTTTGCTATTTTATAATGATGCATAGAGATGGAGATGGAGATGGAGATAGAGAGAAGAAGAGATGGGATGGGATTGTCTTGGTAGCTACTTGATGAAATTCTCTCACTAGAGTTTTTTGTTTGAGGATTCTTGTTGTCTCATCTTTTCAAGATCTCAAGTAATTCCCTTTTGTTTGGTTCTTCTTTGTTTGTGTTGTTTCTGCTTCTTCTTCTTTGTAATCAAATCACCATACTAACAAACCCACTCACTCATCATCTTCTCTTCTTTGTTTTTTTGGATACAAACTGAAAAAAACTCAGCTGCTTTCTCATAATATGCTTTGTATCTGACTATTTGTTGTCTTCTTGATTTTACTTGCTTCCTTGAACAGCCTATTTTCTCGGCTCGGATTTTTCCAACAGTTTCATTTGCTCGTGCCATGTCTTCTTTCTTTGGAGGCACCCGGGATGATGACAATCTTCAGATGTTACAACATCAGCAGCAACAACAACAATACCAACAATCACAGCAGCCTCAGAACTCCTCATCACTACCTACTTCTTCTTCCGCTGCTCCGAAGAAAAAGCGCAACCTTCCTGGAACACCTAGTGAGTTTGTTCATCTCTGCACTTCATTGCATGCTTGATTTTTTTATATAACAATGAAAGGAAAGATAAACGCATAAGAACTTAATTTTTTTTAAGAATTTGGTAATTAGGGTTGAATCTTGTTGATCTGATTCTATCTCTACTGCATCTTGATTACTTCCATGATTGATTAATGATTGAGTTCACAGATCCAGATGCTGAAGTGATAGCTCTATCACCCAAATCTTTAATGGCTACAAATAGATTCATATGTGAAGTATGCAACAAAGGGTTTCAAAGGGAGCAAAACTTGCAACTTCACAGGAGAGGACACAATCTACCATGGAAGCTAAAGCAAAAGAGTAACAAAGAGGTTAAGAGGAAGGTCTATCTTTGTCCCGAGCCAACTTGCGTCCACCACGACCCATCTCGAGCATTAGGTGACTTGACCGGAATCAAGAAACATTACTCTAGAAAGCACGGTGAGAAGAAGTGGAAGTGCGAAAAATGCTCCAAGAAATATGCAGTTCAATCAGATTGGAAAGCCCATTCAAAGACTTGTGGGACTAGAGAGTATAGATGTGATTGTGGCACCCTTTTCTCAAGGTATATGCAAATTCCTCAATCCTTGTTTTATTACTTCATCATTAACAATTCATCATCGGCCAAAAAGTTTCACACTGAAAATTTTGGAATTAGAAAACTTAGTTTCATTTAAAATGACACATTATTTGATTTCAAAATTTGTATTATTTTTTGTTCCTGAGAAAAAATATGCTCTATTGTGTGACCATATGATGATGAGCTTGCAATTTTTCTCTCCACTTTCACGTGTCTTACAGCTAATTACTTCGTATTACTTACCGCTCTCAGTATGCATCATATGGTTAACTGACATGTCTTTTCTAACAAATCAAATATATTGAGGAAAAATAAGGAGTAGTTGATTGGATTTTGTTCTCATATGTGTTGGCTGATTGTTGCTTGGCTTTAGCTTTGTTCCCTTGTGTGTTGGCCGAGCATACTGTGTTTCTTTAAGTACTCAAAAATTCGATTTTCAAGTAAGGCTTCTCCCATCTATAAATTTCACCTTTACTCGTTTTTAACTCCGTTCATTCTTATCAAATCCGGATTGATCCTACTTGGGATTTCTTGCATAACTTTTTTGATTGGGTTCAGGTTTTATACGGATTAATTTCTTGGATTCAGTCCTTTCTTAGGGTTTTAATTCCTCTGGCATCATAACATATTTGCCATTTAATTCATGTATAACTGTTTATGACATAAATGACCCTTGGATATGTAGGGTCGTACATTATATCACATGTGAGTGTGATCAAGTTTTGAACAGAATATATCCTCTATTACATTTAATGGGCAGCCAGTGTCATAATGAGGCAATAACAATAACATTTTCTGCTCCTTTCAGAGCTTCACAGTTCATCTATTCAATGCTCATTTGTGGATTTCCTGAAATACTTAGTCGTGTTGCAGGAGGGACAGCTTCATAACTCATAGGGCATTCTGTGATGCACTTGCTCAGGAAAGTGCACGTCATCCGACAGGCCTAAGCAACATTGGTAGTCAGTTATATGGAACTTCAATGAACCAACCAAGTCTAGGTCTTGATTTTCAAGTGGGATCTCAAATGTCATCTAATAACATGCTGTGCCTTGGAAATGCGGTTAAGTTTGATCATCACAGCTTAAGTATTCCTTCTAATAACTCGAATCCTTTTGGACAACATCAACAGATGCCCTCACCGTCTTCTCTCTTTATGAATGATCCTAATGCAAACCAAGGAGGGTTTCAGGATCAGTCTCATCAACAAGGGTTGATGATTCCTAATAAGGCCTTGTTTCATGAGATGATGAACCAATCAGGTCATCATGATCAGTCTCCGAATTCAGCCTCAGCTGCTAATAGTATGTTCAATCTAGGGTTTTACCCTAATGGTACTTCAAACAGAAGTATGAACAACAATCCTTCCAACTCCTCAACCAACAACATGTCATCGTCTTCTGGATTTCTTGGTTCTAATGATCAGTTCAACATGGGGATAACTGGGAACAATGTCAGTGGCGGCCGAGGTCAACCTAATTCAACCAATCTCTTCCCAAGTAATTTGGGAAATCTTAGCTCAAGTGGCAATATTAGCTCCATGTATGGAAACCCTAGCTTGCAACATGAGAATCTCTCGCCACACATGTCAGCTACTGCATTGCTCCAAAAGGCAGCTCAAATAGGCTCCACTTCAAGTAACAACAACACATCCACAATGCTTAGAGGCTTAGCAGCAAGCAGCTCCAACCCTACTACAGTCAAATCTGATAGGGCACCACAGTTGCTTTCTCCAGGTAATATTCCAGGAAGTAACAACTCGTCAAGCACTGCTACATTTGGACCAAACGGAGGAACCCTAAAACCAGCTTTGATGGACAATGACTCTCACTTCCAAGGTCTCATCAACTCTTTCACTAATGGAAGTTCATCAATATTTGGTGATCAACAAAATAGCTTCATTGGTTTGGGTGATACTGATCAGAACAGTAACAACATGGGACTGGACCGTAATCTTCATAGACAACATCTCAACAACAAGAATGCAAGTTTTGGCAATAGCACTAGTGAAGTTAACAAGCAGCTGCAAAAGAATCTTGCAAGAGGGTCGGACCAATTAACTCTAGATTTCCTTGGTGTTGGTGGAATAGTGCGAAATAACATGAATGTCGCAGTGGCAGCAGCTGCTGCTAGTGGATATTCACAGAGGCCGGAACAACAACAACATCATCAACGGCTACAGGCTCATCAACAGGGAGTAGATGTTAGGTCCTTGGAATCGGCGCAAACAAATAATCCACCATTTGGAAGTACAAAGTTTCAGTGAATGAAAAAACAATCCATCATGGAGAATATGGAAAAGATGTACCAAGTCTGTGAGAATTGTTGATATCAAAACCGGCCTTTTGTGTAACCCTTCAGCATGACTCTTTCTTCATTTAGACATTGTCGTTCGTTTTTCCGTGCATACAATTGAATACTTTGAACTTGCCTTACACTACACCATTTTGACATTGTAGAGTTGCGCATAAAATGTCGCGGTCGATCGATATATGTTGCGTGATACTAATGTAACAAAACAAGTATCTCAAAGGATTTGTCTCGTTTGTCGCGTGACGTAGGTTTTTTGTGACATTTTTATTTTGACAGTGTCGCATCCGATTGCGACGAATACATTATTACGCTGCAAACAAATTATGTTGCATTTAATTCTTGGTACACGAAATACATGCGTTATATTACAATAATACAACGCGTTCGATCGATGTGTATACGAATTGTAATATATTGTTTGTGACTCATCGTACATAAATAACCTGTCACATTGAGAAGAAAAAAAATGTGTTCAAGATTGCGATATATTTATATCCTTGTTGTTTTTTAATGAAGGAACATTTTATTTTGTCGTTTGAGATTGATGAAACATGGTTGTTTAACGTAATTTCGTGTTGTGTAGGCATGAATCTTCGGTAGAACATTCACACTAAAAATTTCCTTCAAACATTCATATATTGATTCAGACTAAAAGTCTTACAAGTTGCTTCACTAAATTAAAGAAAACTAAGTAACAACTAACAAGCTTCAAATCTAAGAACAACAGCAAAGAGTCTCTTCAAGCCCTCTCACCACGGATCCTCCCAGTCAGCTAAATGTCCACTACACCAAGCTGGTAATTTAGCGTCTAAACATTTTCGTCCAACACTATGTAGACGGTAATAAATTGTGGATGCCATTTTTAGCGTCCCGTTGGATGCATAAGTCAATATGGATGTTAAATTGCGTGCAAAATTTGGCGGTAAATATTAGCGTCCCTGTGGACGCATCGTATAATTTTGACGCTAGTTTTGGTGCGAAAATATTGGCGAAATTTTTTAGAGTTCATGTGGACACTAATATTATATTTAAAAATATTTAAAAAATTAATAATAAATTAGCGTCCATATTATATTTTGAAATATTTTTTAAAAAATTAAAAATAAATTAGCGTCCACGTGGACGCTAATGTTTATGTAATTTAAAAAATGAAATAAATCAAATTGACCCGTTAATCCGCCAACGATGGGCTTCCATCACAAGAAATTTACGTAGAGGACACATTGCAATACAAACTTTCACGAAACATATAACATCGATCATTTTTGTAGAATTTTCTAAATGATGATTTATCACATGTTGCAAACACTTCTTTAATCAACAAAAGACTTATCTTGTTCATAACTATATTTATCACAAGGTCATACATATAAGTGGAGTATTCTTTCAATATACATATATGGAAAATAAGTAAACTTATTACTGTTATGGAACAACACAACTAGCTAGAGATAATACGAAATGTCATCGAATCTAGTAAATATGAGTTTGATTGAATTATGAAATATGAAGAATTCACCGTTTAATTCAACGATACATGGAATCAAAAATTAAATCAAACAAGCTAAATAACTACTTGCAACGATTTATTCACTATTTAATTTTTCATTCCAAAACGCATACAGTACGAGGTTCTATGATTTTCACCTGTTAATTTTAAAAAATATATAAATATTAGTGTCCATGTAGATGACAATGCTAAAAAATGAATTAACATAGCATCCTGGATGCTAATATTTATATTTTCAATTTTTTTAAAATTTGAATTAAATCAGCGTCCACGTGGACGCTAATGTCAAAAATCGAAATAAATCAGGGTTTATGTGGACGCTAATGCTTATGTAATTAAAAAAAAACAGAAATAAATCATTTATCATCCATGTGGACCTAATTTTTGACATAAAAGCGGTAAATTAATCAGTTAGTGTCTATGTGGACGTTAACTTTTGACATAAAGACGATAAATTAATCATGTAGCGTTCACATGGACGCTATTTTTCGACATAAAGGCGGTGAATTAATCATTTAGCTTCTACATGGACGCTAATCTAGGGTTTACTTTAGCGTCCATGTGACACTAATTTTCGATATAAAAATCGTACTTAACCATTTTTTAGAATCAAATGAGAATTCTTCCCTCAAAATCGAACATCGAACATCGCCCGTCGCCAGCTGTCGCCCTGCCATTTGTCACCTTCGCTAGCCGTCGCCCTGCCGTCCGCCCGCCCAGCCGCTGCCTAGCCGTCGCCCAGCCTCTCGTCCCGTCGTTTCGTTCTCACTCATCATCCGTAAGTTGTCAAAATTGATACTTGTTGAATTTGATACTTGATGAATTTGAAATTCATATTGTTGATACTTGTTAAATTTATACTTGTTGAATATGAAATTTTATATTGTTGAATTGATTGTATGTATATGTATTGAATTTGTATGTATATACAAGTCAAGGATTAGGGACTAATTGTGTAATTTATTAGTTATTAGAGACCAATTAGGTAATTTGTTCATTATGACTTTAATTATGTAATTATTTAGCTTAATTTTGTAATTTATATTATTTTATAAAATTGAGATTATAACGGGAGGACATCATCGTGGGGCACGCTCGCCATGGAACATGGGACACGCTCCCAAGTCTGGAGAGGATCTGCTAGACACACAACGTGGTAAAGCCGAGACACCGCATGCCAGAAGTTTGGAGAGAACGGAGTCGGATGGGTACGACTTCGACACTTTTCTGGGTCTCGAGTGTTTCTCGGGCTCACCCCGACAATGTTAACGTGACATGGCGGGCCCGAGTGGTACAAGCCCATCGGCCGAGACAGACCCTCGATCTCAAAGCTATTTGGGATTTGAATTGGACTAACGAGAGGTTAGTTTTTGTAAGTTTTTAAATATTTATTTTCAAACTGTTTCATAAACTACCTCGATTGTTTTTGCGATTTGTATGTTGGAGCCCAACCACAATGTGGCGCGCTGAGCTATCCACATTATCACCTCACAGCCAGATGCGGACGCCTGAAGATTTCAGGATGCTAGTAAAGCGTCTCGAGACCATTAGTTTGCGTCATGGAGGGTATGCTATTTTCTTTTTGTTATTTCAAGTACATATTTAGTTTATATTTCCCCTAACTATTTTTATTGTTTCACACGCACTTTCGCTGGAATAAGCAGGTAGCAAAGTGCTACAACGACATTGTCCACAAGGCTCGAGTGGTGGGAAAGAAGCCAACTTGGATAGATGATCCTATATGGGACTGATGGATGGCGCAATAGAGTACACGTGAGTACTAGGTAATGCGACAGCGGCGGAAAGCGAATTGAAATGTTCGGCTGTCGCTGCACACCGTGGGGTCCATATACATGGCCGAGCACAGACGTCACGTGGTATGTATTAATTAAATAGTTTTCATTGATTAGAAAGTATAAATTTATTTAATTATTTAATATTTTATTTTATTTGTAAGAGGCCCAGCTCGGGAGGCTAGTCACGCCTCACGAGTTGATGGTCCACACTCACGCACGCGCGCCAGAGCGTACTCAGTTAGTGGATCAGCGTTCGCAGGAGATAGCGGTCAGTTGCGTAACTTTAAATAGATTCCATTCAATTATTTTCTAGTTATAATTTATTATTTGGGGCAATTATAGAAAAAAACCCTATCTGTACCACTTTTTCCAGATGACACCCCTCCGTTTTGTTTTCACATTTAAATACCTTCATGTTTTTGCCGTTTTCAATTAGACACCCTTTGTAATTTTAAAAACTTTAGAGGTCAGATTGAAAATGCAAAAAATACAATCCAACCC
>JAWWMW010001980.1:94323-106736 GCA_035048345.1 Echeveria elegans
TTATTTTAAAAATAATTTTAACAATAATGAATAAGTCTTAAGCTTGTACTCATAGTTTCAAGTCTTATTACACTTTTTAAATAATTTTAAAAATAATAAATATTTATCAGTTGACCTGAACTGACTTAAAATTAATGTCAAAAGAACAGAGCCTAAATGTCACTTTGATCGAATACCATTAAATTACGTAGTTTCCGGTAGCACCAGATCGCAGTGAGCTGGTTCCGAACCTCTTTCCGGATATTTTGAACTACGGTTTGTTCTCGAGCGTATTTTGAACGGCCCCATTCATTTATGGGCCAGGCCATTACGGGCCATTCTTCAGTGCCAGCCCAATTCAAGAAACAAGCTCCAACACTCCGTTATTTTTCTACTCCAAAACCTCAGCAATTCCAAATGACATAAAAAGCCTCGATTGACCGACTACTCAACTTCGCCTGAGAAGGACATAGCCGTCTTTCGGTATCTTCCTTCTCCATTGCTCCAAAATCACACGTCAATTCAGTCAGACGGCGATCCCTCCGACTCTCGAACCTCCGATCCAGCTTCACACTGCTTCCGGTCGCACCTTCTCATCGCTTCCGATCAAAAAGGTTTATCGATTTTATATTTTTGTTCCCACTTTTTCATTTTCCTAATCCATCGATCATCAATTCATCATCACGTTTATAGATTTCAGAGAAATTTCAATTTTATTTTTATGTGATTTTGATTTGTTAAGAAACTGTTGAGGTGATGACTTTGCATCTGTGATGATAATGATTATATGATTATTGGTAGAGTAGTAGAGAGTAATGGCAGCAGCAGTGGTGGTTGGGCCGAGAGTTTACAGTTGCTATAGTTGCGGAAATAATGTTGCTCTTCATGATGATATTGTTTCCAAGTCTTTTCAGGTGAGTATTGCTGTCGCGTGTCTTGATTAGCTTTTTTTGTTCCTAGATGTTTTGGGTTTTCGATGAGTATGTAAATGAGATGAAATGTGGATGAAAGTGAATGAAATGGTTAGGAAAGGATGCAATTTTGTTTGTAATTTTTTGTGTGGGACTAATTTCAGGGAAAGAGTGGGCGAGCGTTTCTATTCTCCCACGCGATGAACATTTTCATGGGTCCAAAGGAAGACAGGCAACTTATGACTGGCCTGCATACTGTGGCGGATGTGTTTTGCATGGACTGCAATGAGACCTTGGGATGGAAGTATGAGCGTGCTTATGAGGAGACACAAAAGTATAAAGAAGGAAAGTTCATTCTCGAAAAGTTGAAAATTGTCAAGGACAACTGGTAACATATTGACAACATGATATAAGTACTTGTGCGTCTATATTGCCATTGGTTTGTCTGATTCTTATTGCTCGCAAGTAATAATCTCTTTATGTGGGGGGCCTTTGGCCTTCGACAGTAATTGTCCGGTATGCTCCGGCATCCGTTTGTGATTCCTGTAAATAACAAATATTCCCACTTCTTTAAATAACCTTGTGAATATCTTTATCATTTTTGTAGCATAGCCATGAGTGTCAAGGTTATAAGCTTTATCATTCAGCACCTATTTCAGAATTAATTATTTCCAGAAAAAAAATTGCAATTCCTTGCACCCGTTTCATCAATCATAAAGGTATTTGTTAAAGTCTATTCTTACCCGGAGGTATTTAGGTGTGCAAGCTCACGCTCATAGTACAATTGGTAGTTTTAATTGTTTTTTTTATACAGAGGTTGCATTGGGTATTATTATTTAGTACAAGTTAGAATATCATTTAGTACATTTAAATTGATTCACAGGTGCCATGGGGCTCTACTACCCATCGATCTTCAAGATAGAATATCATCTAGAACATTTAAATTAATTTACAGCACCGGTGGCATGCGGCTCTACTACTCATCGATCTTCAAGCATATGTGATAGCATGTTGTTGTGTCTACCTTATTCAAGAAATTATGCCATGATACAGGTCTCTGCTTGGACATTAGAGTATGAGTTTAGTATCGTAAATCACTTGTAAAATACAGATTTTTTCGATAGGCGTCTGTAAAATGTGATATTACAAAATCCATCATTTAAAATATTTTTTAATCAAATAATCATCTATGTAAAAATAATCAATTCAATAAACATCCACACATCGAAAAATAATTCATAAAAATAATAATAAAATTTAAAAACATTCAAAACTTCAGAAAATAAATATAAAAAAGTCACTCATTTAGTTTCATATTTAACAAAAAACATTATGCCTTAAGAATATTTTGTATAACTTTAATTCGATATTTTAAAATTTTATCAAAATTTAGTACAAAAGTTTATCAAAAATATTAAAAAATCCTTTAATAATTTTCAATTACTGTTTTGAACGTATCTGAATTTTATAATTTTATTTGTTATTTTTTATTGAACAAACTGTCAATGAGTGAGTATTTATTAAACTGCTATTTTATATGGTTGACTACTGGTAAAAAATATTTTAATAATTAATTTTAAGTAATATCACAATTTACGAATGGCTATAAAAAGAAATCGTATTTTACGGATAGTTTCCGTTAGTTAACACATTGAGTATTTTTCTGCAAAACATATATTATATATAATATAATAGGACGACGATCAAAGAACGAGCAATGAATTTTCAAAAATACCCATACATTAATAATAAAATAGGAATAGGAATGTAATTAGGTTAGAAAAAGAAATCCTTTCTAAGTACACTGAACTGTCGCGACTCGAAACCCTTTCAATTTGGAACTCTTCCCCGCGCTACGTCTGCAAACTACTGCTCGCTTCAGGGTGCTACAAGGTAATTGTTGAGTTTCAGTGGGGTCGATTTCAGTTTCGTTCCGTCTAAAAAATTTCAATTGCGTATTCGGAACGACGGACAGTACGCTATAGTATTGTTCTGCAAAACATATTTCATATTAGTTCAAGTTCCAACATATTTTAATCTTAATTCGGAATTCCTACAATCGCTTCACTGCCTCGCTGAATTAAATGCATTTCGTTATGTCTACATTTCTGGCTAATACAAACACTCACCAAATGAAATACCTGCTCAGCTTCTGGACTAAACAACACTTTGTGAGTATACTACAATGGCAACTATGAAGTTCAAAAAGCTGGCCCCTCCGAACAAAAGATACACGCTACAGGATGCAAGTGCCGATAACACAACATTAACTGAGCATACATATGAAATTAAACAGTCACCGAAGCTCCTCGATGACAACCCTCCCTGAGGCCTTTGCATTCACTTTCGAACTTGCCACATTTGGAGTGCCCTCATGAGCAGTGATTGAACACTTCTCGGTTGTTACTTGTTACAACACTTGCTAACTGAGGCCAAGTTCGCTCAGGTTGGTCATTAACCCAGCACATCAAGAAGTATATCTTCAGATCTGCACGCTTTAGTTTAATCCTTAGACCTGTTTTCTTCACTCCTAATTTTTTTTTCTGACTTGAGGTCTCTTTCCGCAGCCCGAATCAGCCTCTGCAGGCTGCATAATGCAATTAAAGCTGGTCTGCCTAATGTGAGGAGTGCAATCACATCATCAAGGACCCCCAAGCCAAACTGCAAGCCACCCATGTGACGATAGCCAGAGGAACATGTTTGCTCTAAGCAATGTGACACAACTTCAAACACCGACTCTGGTTGAGCACCTTGCCCAATGACAGAAGAAAAACTCAAGACTACGGACTACCATGGCTGATCCTATGGTATCCGATTGCCAGTCTCCATTGTAAAGCCGGAAAGTACGTGTATGTTATATCAACAAAGTGAACAGCCAAACTGGGGATGGCTTAGTTGAGCTGATTTTCCCAATAGGAGGTAATGGACTTTCCGGGCCAGGTGGAATTCCACTTGAATGATTTGTTTCATTATTATCTGCTAATGATGGTCCTGTTCCCTCATCCCAAAGTGGCTAAATGAGCTGGATTCCATCTTTGCTTAATGATAAGTTTTTAACGAAGGTTGAAGCCACCATGGATCCCAAGGTTCAATCATTTTCCTCAGCTCACTTGATTGCACAGCTCTCTCAAACTGTTTCTTCTCTTCAGCTGACAAATCATCAAAGCTGATCTCGCTTCCTGTGAAGAATGTATGTAAATAGTCAGACAATATTTAAATTTTCAACTTCAATGCAAATATCAAATATGTAAATTGTGTCAATTTGTCTTCTCAAAGAAACAAATCTGATAGCACTTTCCGAATAGTTTCCTCTGACAGAGTTGTACCTAGAATAAATGAAAACTTCAGTAAGAAAATCTAACATTACATGAGCTGATGTTTCCTTCAGTTAACTAAGTTCTTGAACAGGAATGAAGTAATCAATATTAGCTACAAAATGGATAAGCCAATACCAACATGCAGAAAAGAAGTTTCTTAATTGTGTAATATATCCTATCATGCAACTTCCAGATGCATGATCAGAAATGTCCACTTCAAATAAAACAGCTATACATGACCACAAGTTAAAGCTCAAAACTCGACTTGCAAGAACATGACGACTAGCGACTAGGGTTTTCGACTGAGGTGTTTTTCTTTTCGTCTTCATCTTTCTTTGTGTTTTTCTTTTAGTATTTTGAGTGATGGTCTGTGTTATTTCAATATAATGGGTTATGACTCGTTATAGTTTTAAATTTTTTTAGCTTTATTTTACGTTTGTTTTTTTCATGTTGATTTAGGTAGATACGGTAAAAACGAAATGGACACCTAGATACGTAAATTCGGTAAAAACGCACGTAAAATAGGTTCAAAGTTTGATTTTACAAAAAATCGTTTCTACCTCCGGTTTAATACGAAATCGACACCTAGATACGTAAATTCGGTAAAAACGTAGTTTTAATACTAGTATTTGACAACCTTGGTGTGTAGGTCCTCTCGGGTGTGCCTAGCTACTTCGTTGATAACCCTTATGCTCCATATTTGCGCTATGTTCTTTTCCTTGTCTCGCTTCTAATGTTGCTTTTGATTCTTTATGTCGGAGTGTCTTCACTCTCCCTTTGTTTTTGCTCCAATTCAGACTTTTTGGATCATATCTTAAATTAAATTAATTAATTTTAAAAAAATCCGATCAGGTCGGTCTGACCATTTCCAATTTTTTTTTTCTTGGAATGTGTTGATCGAAATAAAATGTTCCTTTTTGACTGATTCACTAAGTGAACAGTGGCAATCGACCGATGTACAAGTGAATAGTACTAACCATAACTTGCACAAGAATGACCCGAAGCGGAATGGCTTCATATTTCTCACTATGCTTAGCAGCCAGGGGCAGCACATAGCCATCGGGTTGGACAAGGATATGCCACTTTTCATCACAAGTCCTGCAACTCATTACCCTTTACCAACAGTAGATGACCATGACCGGGACTTGATGGCTTGATTGAGCGAAACTGCCTCCGACAGGATGAGGATCTATGGCAATCGAGCAATGTTGAAACTGAAGTCTTTGAACTTGCGCATAAACGAGAGAAAAAAAGATAACAGCGAGAACAGAGTTATGGGAATGCTTGAGCTCCAACGGTATCGATTGGCATTGGGAGATGATCTCAACAGTCCCTAAAGAGTTTTTGATCATGTAATCTTATGGGGTGATGAGGGGTTGTTTATAGAGGAAAAATGGAAGTGTAAGAGTTGTGTTGATGTCCATTTATGAAGGTTCTTGGGAGTTCATATGGTTGTCTTATGAAATGGACAAGAGACAATGGATATGGAGTTTGCTTCCTGACTGTAATATGAAGAAAGCCAACATGGGTGGGATTGGTTTCTCCTCTGGGCTCACTCTGTCTTGACTTCACAGTTCAAGCCATCTGAAATGATCCAATCCACATATAGTCCATAGTCCAATCCACATCTTCCAGTTCCCAAATAGGACTTGAGAATTGAAAGATGGATATGAAATGTGGTTTATTTGTGAACAAACTATCCAAGTTATTATATTGCGTTGCCAATAATTTGGTGGACAAAAGGGGGAACATTTGTCTTGTTAATCAAGGTTTCAAACCTAGTTTTACGAGGAAGTATTATTTCTTCCTCGCATGAAGTATTGTTGTCGTGTTTGAGATGCGTTTGAGCTTACTGGATGGTTATGTGCAGTAATTGTTATATTTGGCAATAAACTAGACTTAAATATAGTTCGAAAAAAGACATGAACTATCACTCATTAAAAATTTACTGTCGGAACAATTAAAAATGACACATGATCGATTTACAATTTTTTTTTTAATAATGATTTATTTAAAAAATATTTGATTATTTTATCTTTTACCTAAATATGTGAAACTAGTCGTTCCTGCACAGTTCATGATTGTGTATTTTTATCTGACTCTTATTTTGATTCACGACGTTGATTTGGCGTTAACATCTTTGAAATCGGTTCGTTGATAGTGGAGGGGTTGAATCGTTTAATTTTTTTTAAAGATTATGAAAAGTATTTTTAATTGAAAAAAGTTATGAGTTTATAATATAAATGTAGTAATTGAGGAAGAGTGATAGAACTTGGGAGATATAATATAATTTTTTTTGAGGAGTACCGTCAAACAATACTCTCCAATTATATATATATTTATATATATATATATATAGTAAACATATGAAAAAAATGACCATTCAAATCATCCAAAGTTCAATTTTCAGAAACATTTTCTTTGAAAACCGTCCCTAGTTCATGCCTCTTTTTTTTTTTTTTTTAACTTTTTCCTAAATTTATTTTTAAATACATTTAATTTTTTTCGACTGAACTTGATTTGACATAATTAGATTTGAAAACTCGAGATTGGAGTCTAATAAACGGATCAAGGTTTTGAGGAGTACATATATATGGTATCGCGACCGGCGTTAGAAAAAAAATACTCTCTCCACACAAATATTAAGATTGTAATAGTTGTGTGAGTGAGTGAATAATATAAAAGTAGAAAAGTGAATAGTAATAAAGAAGGAAAAAGAGAGTATTGAAAAAAAAAAAGATTGCGTGAGTGAAGAAATAATGTAAAAGTAGGAAAGTAAATAGTAATAAAGTAAGAAAGAGAATGTATTGAGAGAAAAAAATAATTATGTGAGTGATAGAATAATGTAAAAGTAGGAAAATAAATAGTAATAAAGTAAGAAAGAGAGTGTATTAAGAGAAAAAATATGAAAAATAATTACTTTAAAAGGAAACAAGAAGAACATAAGGGGACGCCAAAAAAAGAAAGTGAGAAGAACAAAAGAGAGGGAGTAGATGCACGCGGTATTTTAAATTTGAACATAAAACGCATCTCCTGAGAATCCATCAAGGGAGCTGACAAGATAGACATGATTTAGGTGACGAGATAAACCCAGTTCCCAAGTTCAACTTATTAAGAGTCTGAAGTGTGATAATACTGTGGAAAGCAAGCTAGAAAGAATGCTCAAGAAGCTGAACTCTTTCAGTACTCGTCAACTTCATCATCATCACCCTCACCAGACTTTTTTTTTTTTTTTTTTTTTTTGCTCGAATTTATGTTTGACTATCACCAAACGAAACAAGAACAGAAAAAGTCCGACCCTCCACAAAAACCATATTCAAAACCAGAAATGTGACGAGAACTCATATTTAAAACCAGAAATGTGACGAGGAAAAACTTTTTATAGTTCACTGCCTCCGCCCAGAAGGATATGCTCTTTTTACTTAGGACCTCCGCCAAATTTAGCCATCATCTTTGCGATGATAGGAGCAACTTTAGGATTCGATTGGTGCTTGGCCAGGTTAGCAGGGTTCTTCATAACTGCATAATCAACCCCAAAAAAAATTAACAAAAGAGAGTAACACTGGTAGATCTTAGTCTTACCAGGGACTTGAACTTGGCTGCACGTGACTTGCATAGCAACAAGGATAATAAAGTAAACACAAAGGAAGTCTGAAATATGTAGGGACAAAATTTTCTATGCATAGTTCGGTAAACATTGGAATAAGATCCGTCCACTATGCATCAATAAGAAGATACCAAGCGCCACTACACCCATAATTCCATCTACCACCCATTTTACAATGGAATATCAACACAAAGGCAAGCTGAAGTAAACATTTTTGATTTTACATATCTATTGCTGTAATGGAAACCAGAATCTAAGTGCATTATGTTTAGCCGAGACTACATCTGTCATTTTATTTTCTTATGGAATTGAGTGAATCAGTGATGTCATCAAAACCAACATGAATTATCATTTATATGGAGCAATGGTAACCAATCTAAATACACAAACATGAACCTTTCTTCCTAACGGATTGTTAAGTTCCTATAGCACATAGGAATAATACATTCAGCCCTTAGTAAATCCTGTGCAAGTGCTACATGTAGTTCTGGGTTTTTGGCAGTCGTTTTGGTTGTACTAATTACGCAATATAATTTTTTTGTTACAAAACAAAAAATTATGTGCTACATCACTGCCAAGTCCTTTACAAAAAATAAGATTAAGCAGAAAAAGATAAAATGACAGATTGAATCAAGTGATTCAAGTGCATACCATCTTGAAGAGCGGCCATAACTTCTGGATCTTGGAATGCTGCCAACAGCTCAGGATCCTGAACAGAAAAAAGAAAATATAATGAATACTTGTAGAGCATCAGATAGAGAACTAGCATACATCAGCATCAGAATTGATGACAATCCAAGTTGACAGGCTATTCTAATATTTATGTCAACCAGAGAATCAATAAATCTAAGTTCTCAGCTGAACAAGACTAAGGGAAAAAATACGAATGATTTGATGCTAAGAAATGCAACTGCCTCGTGACATGGCTAATGTACCAAGATCTAGACAGAATGTGACTATAAAAGAAAATATTTCTTACATTCAATATTTTGCTGAAATCCATGTTCCCTGGTGCCCCACCAGGTGCACTGCCAGGGAAACCACCAGGCATGCCTCCTGGCATTCCACCAGGGAACCCGCCAGGCATTCCTCCGGGGAACCCGCCAGGCATTCCACCAGGGAACCCACCAGGCCTACTAGCTGATGCGCTCTCTTGCTTCTTCGCTCTCTCGTACGCAGCCTAATACAGCCAAGGAGTACAATTTAAAGCCAGTAGAAAAGAAAGAGCTTCTGATGTAGGACAAATTATAATGCAAGTATGAAATCCACATAGGTTTCTTCATTTTTTTTATAATGGGAGGTAGCATCGCATTGAAACCTGAGCTTCAGCCTTGCGTCGCTGTCTTTCCTGCAGAATTCTCCTATCCTCTCTTTCTTTAAGCAATCGTTCGTATTTTCTTTGGTGTTCTTCAAGTTTGTGTGCATTTGGTTCCACCTGTGACGCAAATGCTTCTCAATGATCCAAATTTTTCATAAAAATAACTATCTGAATAGCACACTAGTGATCAACGTCTTAGCACCAAATTTGAAGTTTCGCAATATCTTGACAGTAAAGACCACACCACACAACTTCAGAGATTTAGAAAGAAGGTGCCAAGTAAGCTGACCTTTTTCAGTACAGCATTTATTTCTTCATCATAATCTATAGTGGAAGCTAGGTGAAGATCCTTTGCAGCCTCAGCCCACTGGCCGAGCATTGCTCGAGCCATTCCACGAGTTTTGTACCCTTTTGCGGAATCAGGATTGATCTGACAAGTGAAAGGTAGAAAGCGGACTAGTTACAACTTGCATTTGCGAATATATGCAATCAATTCATGTGGAACATACAGAAACCATCATACAGGCAAGATAATGTAACATCTTTGATATTCGATGGGAATAGTACTGGCAGATCAGTTTCATTGAAAATCCTAACTAACGGGTCTAAACATGCAAAATATTTATACCTCAAGCGCGGCATTTGCGTCCCGTATGGCAGCATTAGGCTTCTTTAACTTGATGTACACACTAGCTGTGATATAAAACACCATATGTCAGACCACTTTCAGGCTTCAGCCATGCCAAAGTGAATTCTTAGTGCTAAAAAATAACAAAAATTGCATTTAGCATACCTCTTGCTGCATACATAATTGCCGAAGTCGGGTTAAGCAAAATTGCCTCCGTCAACTTTTCAATTGCTTCCTCCAGTTTACCTAAAAATAGAAACACCGTTATATGTTGCTAAACTCTGAGTACTACACCCAAACTGGCTTAAAAACCGTACCCTCAGAAATAGCTTCCATTGCTATAGCTTTTGCCTCCTGTGATGCCTCTCTGTTCTCATCCGTGACCTCTATAGATGGGTCTCCCATCTGCAATCAACTCAACCATACACCAAGTAAAACACACAACACTTCCAGGTCTAGCTAACCTCAATACATAGAATCTAATCACACTCAAAAGTAACGACAGATAAGAGTACCTTCTGCGGAGGATCATTGTCAGGTTCAACAGTCTCTCCTTCCAGTTCTACATCCGACTCCACTATCTCATCTTCCTCCTCCTCCACCTCTTCAACCTTCTTCGCCTCTCCTTCCGCCATTTCATCATCCTCCTCCTCCTCCTCAACCACATAACTCTGCACAACAATAATCACCACATCCAAAACACAATAAATTCAATTCCCCAATAAAAACATCACAAACCCTAAAATCCACAACAACAACAACAAAAAAGATCTACAAAACATACAGGCTTCTCTTTAGCAGAAGGAATCTTAGCGCCCAAGCTGCAACAAAACCACAACCATAAACACTCCAACATCACAGTCACGACAACAAAAACCACAAAATCCTAATTCAACAAACGCTATTTTTTTAAAACAAAAAATCGTCGATGAGGTCGTGTAAGGTGTACCTTTCGAGATAGTCACGGAAGAAGGAAAGGGATGGGGAATCGAGAAAGGAAGGATCGGCTTTGCATTGCTCGACGAATTGTTTCAACTGAGCGATCCGAGCGGCGTCCATTGAAGTAGCGATTTTGGGTACGAAGGTTGGGTCAACTCAAGTCAAACTTGATGTGAGTTGCAAATTAAAGCGTGTGTGATGAAATAGAGGGGTGAGAGGATTCCAGGAGGTTCTGAAGAAGTTTGGGGATGTAGGCAGAACGGTGTCGTATTCTTATCGTTTGTGTAGAATTAGTGTTGGTTCTCGGATTTCGGTTCGATTTGATGGGAGCTCGGCCCAATGTGGAATATTTGTGATTTATGATAGCAGTGCAGATAAAGAATTACCCCTAGACGTATATGGTGCATTCGTGAATCATTAATTACTTTCGTCTACCTCATACTCCCTCCGTTCTGATTTGTTTTTTTGTTTGAATTGTTACATATATATTTTTTTTAAATAATGAAAGTGTGATAGATAAAATAAGATAAAGATAAATGAATGAAAAATAAAGTATTAAAGAGAGTGTTATGTGAGAGATAAAGTAGGAAAGAAAACTGTTCAAAATAGAAACAGAGAGAATAAAATGAGACGCCAAAAATGAAAACAGTAGGAGGGACGGAAGGAGTATATGTTAGATGTGTGACATGTGAATGAGTATGATTTGATTAGCATTGAACCATGTGCTTATGTGGCGGCGATTATTTTTGATTGGTGATGGAGGTTGCATTGGCGATACAGAGTGGTGGAGATATGTACGGTGGCAGGGGAAATTGTGGTGGTGATGGTTTTTGAATATGGTAGATGTTGCGGTGATGTTAGGAGTGGTAGAGATAAGTGTGGTGGTGGAAGATATGGTAGTGGGTGATGAATATGATAATGGTGGTGGTGGGAGATATGGTAGTAGGTGATGGTTATATGGTGTTGGTGGTAGTCTCCGAATATCTTTCTGCTTGTGGTTAGTGTCTGCTTTTCTTTATTTCAAGATTGCTTCTTAGTACCTTATCCTTAATTTGTTCTGCTTTTGTTTAGGTTCTGAGTGTGTTTCATTTTTTTTTTTTTTCAAAATATAAATTAACTGAATTGCATTAAATTACAGACTTTTATTGTTGAATTTTAACCAGATATGTTCTATCTCAGCTCAAAAACTACACCGGCAGGTATAGACTGACCCATCCTTGATGTATATGTGTTATTCTCATGAGTGTACGCAACTGACTCATTCCATTTTCACCGACTAATTAATAAATACTACCTGTAATAGAACATCATCTTATGAATATAGGAAATTTAGTAAAAGTGTTGTTGGGTTTGATATTTTGATTGAAATTGTGGTTGTGGTATTTGGAGCAGCAACCCAAATCAGAAAAGCCTAAAATTTTTGCCCAAGTCAGCTGCCACGTCTGCAGGAAAGAGTCACGCCATTCGCGTGTGTATCAGTCACGCAATTGGCGTGTGTTTGCCAGGCTGGATGGAGGGTTGAGAGTCGTCTGATCTGATCTGATCTAAGGGTGGATGGACAGAGTATTTATACTCAGATGAGAGAGGGTTAAGTAACGTGAACCTTCATTCTTTCTCTTCCCTGGGTTTTGGATCTGAAAAGCGGCGAGAGAAGAGACGAAACTGACGAACAAAGAAGCTCTGATCAGAGAGTGACCAAGAGCTTTGTTCCTGA
>JAWWMW010001980.1:106836-119328 GCA_035048345.1 Echeveria elegans
TAGGACATTTTTGTGTGGGTGTGCGAGATCGTCTAACATATTATCAGGATTAGAGCCATTGTCAACCTGACTCTAAAAATGGCCTGTGCTAGTTTTGGGGAAAACACGTAAACCGTCATTTTCGAGCTTTAAGTCTTTTGACCAAAATTTATGGAAATGGAAATAGATAACAAGTGTCTGAAATGGCGTTTGTCCGTCCCGAATTTATTGATTCCATGGTTTAATAAGATGAAGTAGGATAGATTGAAAACTAAGCTTCTGGCGGCAGGAATTACGATGGCTTGATCTGAAATATGAAGGTGCAGGAACACAAATTTTTTTAACAACTAAAAAGTACATGATAGCGTAGTCATTAACAAGGTTGTGTGGGCTCTCAAAATGAAAATGAGAGCAGTAGAGGTTTCAAAATGCATAGAGAGGATAGAGATTAATTAAAATCTATAGCCATCGAGTCCTGATGCTTGTAGCGTCTTGGCCCTTTTGTGAGCCTTGCGTTTTCTACATGTCAGTTGTAGTTTAACGTTTTTGTTAAATGAATTCACACATTTTAACCCCAAAAAAAAGTGTCTGAAATGGCAAACTGCTCGACCACTTGTCATTTTAATAGATTTAAGGAAACTTGTGCTTTCATAATATTCAAACCTAGTGCGGCCATCAGGGGCGAGCCTATATAGGGGCCTTACCAGGCTGCAGTCTGGTAGTTTTACCTCAATTTTTAGGATTTAGTGATTTTGAAGCAGTAAATAACAAAGCTGAAGATGGAAGAGGAATTTACGGAATTATACTTTGTGGATGCGACAATTTTGGAGGTCGATGGCGAGAAAAAGCTTCTGATGATGGACGAGTTGTCCGGGTCGTCGTTCTTCGGCTTTAGAGGCTTCGTTATTCGGAGAGGAGAGAAACGAGACCTGTCAAAATAATTAAACCCAATCATACCCGTTATAGCCTTGGTTGGGAGTCAATCAGAGATGAGTCATCAAAAATTTAACAAAGTTGGGCAGCTCTACAATAGGCAGTATGAGAGGTTTGAACAGCTGGATGGGTTCTACGACTCTATTAATTTGGTTTCCAAAATACCTTATATATATTATATCATTTGGATCCCTTTTATTATATGAATTCATGAATCTACATCTCAACCACACATTCTTGTGATTAAAAATGGAACGAATAATAAAAAATATTGGTCATGTATAGATAAATGCGTGATTCGGATGAGGTTCCACCATGGATGAGCCTACATAAAGGGTTTACTGTAGTCAAGTATGCTTTGCCTCATTGTTTTTAAGGTTTAGTAGTAATTTTGAAGCAGTAATGGTTCAATTCATTCTAGATGCAAGAATTGAAGCCGTAAGGTAAGCTTTGCCAAATAAAATTCTGCCCACCTAGGGTTATCCTAATGGTTCAATTCTTGCTAGATGCAAAAAATATTTGAATCATGCAGAAACTATGTGCTATGTATATAAACTCATAGGGATATCATAATTTAAAAAATATTCTAATTTTGTTCTCATACGTTTATGGAAAAATTTAGGGAACACCAAAAAAAATAGCCCTACCTAAAATCGAATCCTGGATTCGCCCATGGTGGTCATGCTTCTACTGAGCAAAGTCTTCATATAGCAGCCATGAATAGAACCACAAACAAAATCCAAATGCTCGTAAATGGTCAGAAATGTTGAGGAAAATATGCATGTGGCATGTGAAAGAATATTGTTATTTTCTTAATTTTCGACAAGTCCAGCATTTGTACTTAATTGAAAACGCCATGAGTTTGATTTTCCATCTTCTGACAAATATTTTCCATAGCACTAAAGAAAATGTTGATGCACCTTCCAGTGGCGAAAACCAAAGTAAAGACTGGAAGGAACCAAGACCAGGACCAACTCAACTTCTGACCTATTTCGGAAGCACTAACATGGAATCAGGAAGCTAGAAGGAAAATGTATTTTAAGTGAGGAAACTGATTCTATCTTGTTTAAAGTATAAAATGGGACCAAATGTTGTAAGGGTTTAGAGTTGTCGTACATATGTATGTTTCTGTTGGATGATGAATTATGTAATATGTAGGTAGGACACATGATTCAAGTTTTTTCTAGCAACTCGTCAAAACCTATATGATGAAATTTAATGCTTAGTGTTGTAATAGCTAAGTTCTTTAGTTTCTATACTTGTGTAAGCTTTAGTGTTGTACAGGTTTTAGGACTTGAAATAAAATTAGTTTCAGCAGGTGTAGAAACTTTAACAGGGTATATTTTGGTCTGAATTTGGGCAGGTTATTGCATCAGTTTTAGTGTAGTTTATACACTGGATTTTATCAGACAGGTTAGCACAGTTTAGGTCAGGTTTTGATCAAGGTTAAGCGTGCTAGAATTGTCTAGGTTACTTGAAGTTATTCAAGGTTATTCTTAGGTTATTTGAGGTTATTTGTACTAAAACTAAGTTAGAAATAGTTTAGTTGGATTTCCGCAATTAGTACAAGGTCAATAATCTAGGGAACTTAAGATTTAAGTCGAGTTATTAATCCGGGTAATTATCTGGAACTGTCCAGATTGTACAACACATATCTGATTTTAGACTTGGGTATTTTTGTGATGTGTTGGGTCAAAATGATTTTGGAAGCATAGTGCTCTATGGGAACTGCATGTGATGATTGTACGTCACATTTGAAGTTGTGATGAGTGGCCACTTTCATTGAATTGAACTTTTCTATCATTTCGTAAATAAAAGTAATCAAAAAGCACGTATTTTTACATAAAGTATGACTTTATATAGTACTCAACTCGGCTGCTTAATGTGTTGCTTTAGTACATCCATAGTGTCCAGTTATTTAAAGTTGGTTTTTCCTGTGTCTATGTATCTTGTATTGTGAAGGTGATTCATGTCTCTCGGGAATCTGGAGTGATGGATTTTTCTGGTCATATCAATGATTTGAATTATATCTTCGCCTTTTTTTATCTTGGTCGTTCTATGCAAATAAAGAGTGGACCAATTTTGTGACCTTTGGGACATGGGATTTATGGGAGAAATGGTAAGAATCTCCCATTATGTTGATTGTGTCACTAGAAGGTTCATTGAATTTACTATTACATTTTATACATTTGCTATTTTTTCTTGATTATCCAGTCATGTTATGAATCTCCCACTCTCTTTTTTAATTATAAACCTTTGACTTTAATGGACATATTGACTTAGAAGCAAGCTAATATAGAAGCCTACTGCCTAATGGGACACTCCTGCATTATATCATGTTCTTACTAATTTTTATGAGTGAAAACTCTGCATCCAAATATGATAAGGCTACAGATAGACTTATCTTACTGCGGATGTGCTTTTGCTTTTGAGGTTGAAAGTTCAGTATGATGCTCTTGATATACAAAGATGAAGTATGATTCGGCTCCGCTTAACAGCCCAGCCAAGAGGTCATGCTTGTTACTGCTGGTGTGTTCTCAGCCGTTGATGATGCCATGATCCGACGGTGGAGCAGAATGGTATATAAACGAATTTTCCAGAGAGATCAGATCAGATCTCATTCTTCACACAAAACACAAGCGAGCGCCGTTTAAGGTTTCATCACCGACTTGAGCCGATCTGTTGAATCTGTGCGATTCAGAGTGTGTGTGAGGTTGTTGATGTAATAGGAGTAGTATTCAGTGAGTTTGAGTGTGATTTCTTGTTGATTTCCGATCTGACTTGATCGGAAAGCTCATGCGCTGAGCCTTGTTGTATTTGAGAGCAATAGGAGGAGTGTATAGCGTGAGTAGAGAACTCCTCGACTCTGGTTGGTACTTGTAACTCCCGTGGTGAATGCTGCGCCCATCCGATGGTGCTTGTGTAGAAGCTTTGTTGATGAAAAACTTATTGAAAAGGGTAGGTTGCGAGGTAAAAATGCACTGATTTTCTATGAATGCAAATCTGCTATTTCTTTAAGTGAAAATTCTATTTTTCGTGTTAGGTTAAAAATCATAAAGCTTAAGTATCATTTTATACCTGAACTGCTTGCTGAAAATTGTTGTCATTGAGTATGTTTGATACTTGCGTTATTTCTTTTTGAAATGGGAATCAAAGTTATGTCTAACAAAAAGTTCAAGCTTTGCTTGAGACTACAATTGTTTGAATGATTGCAGGTACTAGAGTGATGACTTGGTGTCGGTTATTTCCACCAAAGAGGCATTAGGAAATTGCCTAAAATTGCACTGTTCAGAATGGAAATGTGCAGGGTTCAGGTAAGGTACCTGGGATATTTTCTCAGTGGTTTGGCAATGGTTATTTGTTGATGGTCTGCTCCAGGTGGAGATTTGTTGAGAATTGAAGCAGCCCAGCAGCCCAAACAAAGCATCAGCCCAGTCCACGTCAGACTCCAGTTGGATGCAAGTGGGCAGTCATGAGAATGACATTGCAAATTTATGGACCAATGGATGCATTTTGATCTTACGGTATGTGAACACAGTATAAATGAGCTGAGGAGAGAGGAAGAAGGAGACACATTCATTTTCTTGCTTTTACACGTTTGTTGGATCTGAGAAATCCGCGACATAGAAGAGAAAGTGACGAACAAAGAGGGTTCGTTTTGAGGCTGAAGACGACTTCAGTTGAAGTTGCTACAAGAGGGAGAAGTTTAGATCGAGTGAAGAGCTCCAGTTTGAGCCCAAGATTGCCTGATTTGGTGGTGGTCGGAGTTGGGAGTTTCAGTGCCTGTCTTTTGCACTGCTCAGGGAGTTCTTGATCTGTTTTTTTTCTGTTCAGTTCTCGCTTCAGTTCTTGTTCAGTAACTAGGCTGTGTTACTGGTTGATGTGTATGAACTGTGAACGCTGCTGTGTTGTGTGTGACACTTTGAGAAGTTACGTAGTGGATTTAACCGAGCCACCGAGCTCAACGTGGATTAAAGGCCTTATGGTCATATAACCACGGTATAAAAAAGTGTGCCTATGTTCTTTACTGTTCTTTACATTCCTGTTAAGTTCTTTGTTCAATTCTTGTTCAGTTTGTATAGTTTAATTAGTGTAGTTAGTTACTGGATATAAACTGTTGTAATAACTAGTTTCATTAAGTTCTTTAGTCTCTTTTTGAAGCTGTAATTGCTTGACAGGTTTAGAATTAGGACAGGGTTCATTTATTCTGTTTCTGATCATATTAGGACTGGTGTATATGCTGTTAAGGATTAGAGTTCTAGGACAGGTTATTCGAGTTATTTGAATGTGTCCATTACTATAGGTTCAGCACTGATTTAGTGTGAAGGTTCAGCAGGTTCTTTTGGTCTGATTTTAGATCAGTTTAGTGTAAATTGTCCACTGGTTTATTATGCAGGTTTAGACAGTTTTTGGCCAGGTTATTTGGTTAAGTTTAGTGTGTTTGTACACTAGGGTACTTGAGGTTATTCTTTGGTTATTTGTACTAGAACTAAGTTAGAAATAATTTAGTTAGTTTTCCGCAATTAGTACAAGGTAAATAACTTAGGGAACTTAAGGTTGAATCAAGTTAGGTCCTGGAGAAATAGTCTAGGGATATCTAGATTATACAACAGTGGTACTATGTGCACTCTAGGAACCGACAAGAATGGCGCTGGTCGGAGGATCATTGCATTGGTGTGGCTTTGTTCCTAACTGCGGTTATGTTATCTTCAGAGTTGAGAGGATCGCTTGGAGAAACCGAAGTAGGCGAGGTTCTGGCGGTTCGCCTAGATATATATTATATACCTTATTTCCTCCGGACATAATATTCATGAATTTTGACACTAATATCTTATAAATAAAAACATTTAAATAATTGACATACTAATTATTAGACCTGAGTGAGGATTTTAGATCATTCCACCATCAGTCCAAACCTTGTGCATCACCATCAGGTATACTGCAATGAGCAACTGGTTCAAGCTCTCCTGAGGTAACTGCCAAAGGGACATATTGTCCTACTGGTTCCATACTTTTTAGAGGCTGCAGTTGCACTTATGCGTGGCCTTTCCTCATCCCCTCCTCAATACGGCTATCTTTTCTTTTAAAGTCAACCGCTAAAGCTCGGCTGCTTTAGCATTTATCAGAATTCCAACTTCGAACATATTAGATGTGGTTTATAATACACCGTTCCACTATCATGTTATGGATCTTTTCGATGGGTGTATACATGTAGTATAAGACTATTCATACAGTATATATATACTAGCTAAATCAAGTACATAAACTCCAATTAACGCGCGAGCCTTCGGCATCACCACTAATACTGACTTTATTTCAATCGACAACTCCATTGCAGTAGCGCAACTTCATATAATAGATAATTGTCACGCCGACGATGGATAGAATAGACAACCTCCACTATCATGTCGCGGATCTGACTTCCGAATTTTAATTCCAAAATAATAAGAAAAAAATGGAAAATGATGAGTACCTCATGTAACCAATCTGACTGACCTCCTTATCTTCGACCCCGGAAGATAATAAAACCACCACAAATCCATAGAGACCTCTTCCTCCTCTCTCTCTCTTATCCATTGTCGTTACGATGGCGGCAGAGTCTGTTGCGGCCACCACTTCCACGTTCCGCAATTTCAATGCCGCCGCCACCGCTTCTCCCTTCCCGTCACGCTTCCATCTCCGCCGTCGCCGATTCACCAACTCCTTCTCTTCATCTTCTTCCCGCTCTCAATTCTTCGGCACCGCTCGTCTCTCCGCCGCTCCTTCTTCCTCTAACCTCTCCATTCTCAAGCGCAATAAGTTCGGCGTCTTCGCCATGGCCGTCGCCGAAGGTATATTTTATATATAATCACTCCTCGTTACATCAGTTTGAATTTCAATTTCATATGAAAAAAAAAAATCTGACTAGATGAGTTGCGTTTCTCCTTGGAGATGGAATTACTGATTGTGTGTGTGTGTTTGTGTGTTTGTGTTGATTGTTTGTATCATTTTTTTTTGTAGAGTCTAAGAGAACTGTGCCGTTGAGTGATTACCGTAACATTGGGATTATGGCGCATATTGATGCTGGCAAGACTACCACTACCGAAAGAGTTCTGTACTACACTGGAAGGAATTATAAAATCGGTGAGGTGCATGAAGGGACAGCTACAATGGACTGGATGGAACAGGAGCAGGAGAGAGGGATTACCATCACGTCAGCTGCGACTACAACCTTTTGGAACAAGCATCGTATTAATATTATTGATACGCCGGGGCATGTGGACTTTACGCTTGAGGTGGAGCGAGCGTTGAGGGTTTTGGATGGGGCTATATGCTTGTTTGATAGTGTTGCTGGTGTGGAACCACAGTCTGAGACGGTTTGGAGACAGGCGGATAAGTATGGTGTGCCTAGAATTTGCTTTGTTAACAAGATGGATAGGCTTGGAGCGAATTTTTTTAGAACAAGGGATATGATTGTGACTAATTTGGGTGCTAAGCCTTTGGTGTTACAGATACCGATTGGTGCTGAAGATACTTTTCAAGGTGTTGTGGATCTGGTTAAAATGAAGGCCATTGTATGGTCCGGTGAAGAATTGGGTGCCAAGTTCTCGTATCAGGATATTCCGGCTGACCTTCAGAAATTGGCTGAAGAGTACAGAGCAGCGATGATTGAAAATATAGTTGAGCTGGATGATACTGTGATGGAAAACTATTTGGAAGGGGTTGAGCCGGACGAGGAAACCATTCAAAGATTAATTAGAAAGGGGACAATTGCTATCAGTTTTGTTCCAGTTTTATGTGGATCTGCATTTAAGAACAAGGGAGTCCAACCACTGCTTGATGCTGTTGTAGACTACTTGCCTTCACCGCTTGACTTGCCACCAATGAAGGGGACTGATCCAGACAGCCCAGATACTGTACTTGAAAGGGCTGCGGATGATGATGAACCATTTGCCGGACTTGCTTTCAAAATCATGAGTGATTCATTTGTTGGATCATTGACATTCGTCAGAGTATATGCAGGGAAACTTACTGCTGGCTCTTATGTTATGAATTCAAACAAGGGAAAGAAGGAGAGAATTGGTCGCCTTCTGGAAATGCATGCCAACAGTCGAGAGGATGTTAAAGTTGCTTTAACTGGTGATATAGTTGCACTTGCTGGTCTGAAAGACACTGTAACCGGAGAAACACTATGTGACCCTGAAAAGCCAATTGTACTTGAAAGGATGGACTTCCCTGATCCCGTCATTAAGGTTGCCATTGAGCCAAAAACTAAGGCTGATATTGACAAGATGGCAAATGGCTTGATTAAGCTAGCTCAGGAAGATCCGTCATTTCACTTCTCCCGGGATGAGGAGATTAACCAAACGGTTATTGAAGGCATGGGTGAATTGCATCTTGAAATTATTGTTGATAGGCTCAAGAGGGAGTACAAGGTTTGCACACGAGACTGCACACATATCTTGTATTATATCTAAAAACTTCTGTATTTGCTCATTTGTTAATTTTTGATTGTAACAGGTCGAAGCTAATGTCGGTGCACCCCAGGTGAACTACCGTGAAAGCATATCCAGAATTGCGGAAGTAAAGTACGTACACAAAAAGCAGTCAGGTGGTCAAGGTCAGTTTGCTGACATAACAGTCAGGTTTGAGCCCATGGAACCTGGAAGCGGTTATGAATTCAAGAGTGAGATCAAGGGAGGTGCAGTTCCAAGAGAGTA
Source organism: Echeveria elegans (assembly GCA_035048345.1). NCBI lineage: Eukaryota > Viridiplantae > Streptophyta > Magnoliopsida > Saxifragales > Crassulaceae > Echeveria > Echeveria elegans. The sequence goes on from JAWWMW010001980.1 coordinate 115,449, forward strand.
CATTCCCGGTGTGATGAAGGGACTCGAAGAGTGCATGAGTAACGGTGTGCTTGCTGGCTTCCCGGTGGTGGATGTTCGAGCTGTATTGGTTGATGGAACATACCACGATGTCGATTCAAGTGTCCTAGCTTTTCAACTGGCTGCCAGAGGAGCTTTTAGAGAGGGGATCAGAAAGGCTGCTCCCAAGATGCTGGAGCCCATCATGCAAGTGGAGGTTGTCACCCCTGAAGAACACTTGGGTGATGTAATTGGTGATCTGAACTCAAGAAGAGGGCAGATAGAGAGTTTTGGCGACAAACCTGGTGGCCTCAAGGTATATTACCATTCTAAACCATACATGCTTTTAGCATGAGAGGACATTTGACATGAACTCTGCATCAATTTTCTGTTTGTATGCAGGTGGTAGATGCTGTGGTTCCGTTGGCGGAGATGTTCCAATATGTCAGCACACTCCGCGGTATGACAAAAGGCAGAGCTTCATATACCATGCAATTAGCTAGATTCGATGTTGTGCCTCAACACATTCAGAATCAGCTGGCAACCAAAGACCAACCTGTTGCTGCTTGATGATGATGATAATCAGGCTAAACTCGACCTGATTGATAACTGGAGTCCTCTATGACGGGAGGGAGGGAGGTCGTTCTCCCTCATTTATAATTTAAAGATTCCTACATTATAGATTGATTGTTTCGATTTCCATGCTCTTCAAGGGAACCCGAATGCTCGTTGTACCTCCGATTATGAATGTTGATTTGGAATGTAGAATGTTTTTTACGCATAAAAACGATGTGAAAAAGAATAGGTATTTTGAAATATCTCGTTACGCACTACATACAGGGTGGTGTAACATGCATGCATATATTTGTGTGTTCTTGTTTGTTTGGTTTGGTTGGGTTGCGATGATGATGATGATGGATGTGCTACTCGAAAGCTGGTCAGTATTTAGTAATGAGAGATTGAACCTCTCAACAACCAAGGCATCATCGAGTGGCGAGTAATCATCTCATCTTCCATTATTTGTCGTACGAAAACCAATCACGCTTCTACAGTTGTAGGTTCTAGCGCAAAATTCACAAACTGCCCATCATCATCATTAGTGGAAGATCCATTAACTATTTGAAGAGGAGCTGCCGGAAACCGAAGATAGTTTAATCATTAGCTAGGAACATTCACCTGTAAAGAAAGATCGATGCTTTCCAGTTTCCAGTTCAATCCAACAGAAATCATCTTCACAAAAACGGCTGTCCAAAACTTCAATACAGAAACAAGGTTTACTTCAAATCACAGTTGCACGCACTTCATTAGTCCAATAGCACAAAGATCTCCCCTCACATAACTTTGTTGCTTTATTTGACTTGGACAATTCCAGCGCTGATTAGTTTCTGGATTTTGTTCATCACCATGGGGTTTTTCATGTGATCTTGAGCTGCCTTTGGGTTTTCTTGGAAATCAACCAACACCTGCAGGTACAGATTGACAAGTTAATCTCTGTGAAAAGGGGTTTTGAATGATTATGATAGCTTTTTTGGCCCTGGGACTTGCCTGTCTCATTACTGGATCTTGAAGGATATTTTGAACTTCAGGGTCTTGCATTCCCTTCGCCTGGACATATAAAGCAAGTTATGCATTGTGCTAAGAAATCCCGATTGACATTAATATTTACTTGAGAGCTATATGGTGACTCGGTGATAACAAAAGCAGTACCTGTCTCTCTTTCAACTCGTCTGGGCTTATGTCTCCTCGGCTCGCTTTGTTAATTTGTTCAACACACCTGCAATTAATCAGATAACATCAATTAGCAGAAACTAAAAGAAAGAATCAAGCCAGTATGAAACTGGTAATTTAAAAACAAAATCAATGATATTTATATACCTTTTTATGCCATCAAGCAACTCTGGATTCTTGGGATCGTGTTTCAATCCCTCTTGGTATGTTTCCAGAGCTTTGTCATACTCCTTCATGAAAAATTGAACGGCACCCTTTCTTGTGTATCCCTTCGAGAACGTCGGGTCAAGCTCAATGCATTTCTCAGCATCCTTCAACCCTTCAGGCATTGCTCCTAACTTGGTGTAACACGCAGCTCTATTGCTGTAAGTCTGTCATACATTGAATAAAAACAAGAGACCATGACTGTTAGAAAGACCATACGATGATATTTCTTCAGGAATTATCCAACTGTACTAGAGTACTTACCTTTGGCTCTTTAGGGTTCCTTCTCAAGGATTCAGTGTAGTATTTAATAGCCTCCGGATACTTCTGTTGTTTGAAATATTCATTACCTATATAATCCAAACCACAATCAGAATTATGTCTCTCTACAACTTAAAACAATCACAAGAATTCAAGAGCAAAAATGTATATATGAAAAGAGTAGATAAACAGACAAAAAAGGGGAATGGATGGGAAATTAATAATACTAGCTACCTTTTTCACGCTCCTCGTCAGCTATTTTAGGATAATAATACTCCAGCTGTTCAAGATCTTTCTTTGCTTTCTCAGCTTCATTAAGCCTTTTCAACGTGTCAGGATTACGGTGTTCGGTAAGAGCTTTCTGGAAAGCCTCAATTGCAGGCTCATAATCTTTAGAGCTTTTTGCCATTTTCACAAAAGCAGTTCCCTTTCTGGTTAAGGCCCTAGCAACCATCTTAAAGTCCGCTCTGAGCTCCCTTCCCCTTTCAACAGCTCTATCACAGTCTTTGATGCAATCTTCATACTTCAAAAAACCAAGTTTCGAAAGTGTTATGCTTATGCATTGGCCAAAAGCAAGCTCATCGAGAACAGCCAACAATAAAGGAAGCTAATTTCTCATAGCACAAAAAGCAGAAGAGATGGACACCATGAGTATATTAGATATAAAATCTCATTTCCATAAATATTTTTGTTCTTAAGTCCCAAATCTCAATTGTTAGCAACAAAATCTGTAGACATCAAGTGTTGAAAATTAGACTAACAGTTTCAACAAATCATGAAGCCAAAAGATCAGGCTGCATATAAACCTATTTGAAAATACCATTCAAAATCCAAGTTTGAAACTACCATACCCAACTAAATTTGCTATTCAATAATACCTAACTACCATACTACAAATTTTGATGAGCCTTCCAACAATGCGCCACACAGCAAACCAATGAGCCTTCCAACAATGTGCCACATTGTGGACCGAGCTCAGAAGTAAATTTACCCAGAACAATAACGATCAAACACTAACTGAAACTGTTGGTACATGTAGTAACACTGGGAATTCAATCAAGAATCCGAAACCATTATTCATGATAACTCAGATAGTCTCATGAATAGGGTACTAATCTTGATTTCTATGGGTACAAACAAACAATCACCAATAAGTTGAAATAAGTCTGGGAGTTTCCCGAAACACCCAAACGAATGAGTTCCTAGCGAACGGGCATAAATTAAATTATAAACAACCAAAAAATAGAGGGAAATATACATGCATTATACTCACCCGACCCATCTCAAGATGCACAGCAGCCCTATTCGTGATGAATGAAATATCTTCATCATCAAGCTCCATAGCCTTAGTATAATGCTGAATGGCCGTCTCAAAATCCTTCTTCTTGTAAGCAGAATTACCAGCCTCTTTCTCCTTCTGCGCCAGCACCTTATTCTCACTCACTACATTCTCCTCCTCCATTGGCTCAGGCTCAGGCTCCACCTTCTTCTCATCAGCCTTCGGCTTCGTCTCCGCCTCAACCGACCTCTGCGAGGAAGACAGCTCCTCCGAAGGAATATCCATATCATCACCTCCAGTCCTCAAATTTATCCCTAACAACACACCCAACGATTGCATCACTCTCTGATCCTGCAAATACAAATTCAAATTATTCGGATTCCTCTGCAGATCCTGCATCTTCTTCACAAA